>OX940898.1:1800000-2072000 GCA_954871355.1 Cabera pusaria | reverse complement strand
CATATTATTTTTAGGCTGTGATTGGGTTCACCTATATGGTATATACATTCTTCAGGCTTAGATTGTATTTCACTTGCAATTTTGTATTTATCTAATTCGTCTACTACATTATTATGGACCGGATATGATATATATGTCAGGATCGTAGCATGTGGAAAGAAGTAGTCTCTGCATACCCTAAGGAGCATATTATATCGGTGTTCTGCCTAACTTGCTACCAATAATTAAGATTTAAAAAGAGTTTAAAAACTAAAACAACCGACTTCCATGCCCCGTGAGTCAGTTTCAGTAGCAAGTTTGAGTCGTTAATCGTCATATCTCTGGAGATACTTATCGGTCTCGATGAAATTACAATGGGACCACTTCAAAAATGTACCCTACCGTTTAACAAAAAAATCAAACGAATCGGTTCACAATTGACGGAGTAATCGCATAAAATAGAACATAAAAAATGTTAAAAAAATTATAGAGACGAATTGAGAACCGCCTCCTTTTTGGAAGTTGGTTAAAAAGTAGCTTACCACCATCAAGAAGAAATCTGCCGCCATAATAACGGTTTTACGGTAGCAGTAGTAGTATCCCTTGAGAGTCAGAGTATTCTAGGCCTAGCGTGTTCACCATCTTCGACCAACATCATCGCGTGAGGAGCCAGGGCGGGTCACTAGCACCTAATAATTTTAATAAACACTCTTCTTGCATCTAAAAACTGGAAATTCAAAATAGCAGCGGAAGCGCGTTTATTATCGAACACTGATTATGCAAATAGATAGATTAGGGGTGACTTATTAGGACGAGGGTGGAACGGGTGCGATGGTGCGATAACGATACGTACCGTACCGACGTTTCGACAGCGCAATTTCCGGTGCGCTTAGTTAGTAAGGCACGCAATTAATGCTCAGGTTTACTTCTCTATTGTATAATAATTATTATGTAATAGCTGTGCCTCGCGGCTTCACCTGCGTTAAAAACAACTTTTATTTGTTATAATTTATTTTTTCATAAGAACCATCTCCTGACGATAAAAAACGCAACAAAAAAAGCGAAATCGGTCCAGCCGTTCACGCGTGATGCCGTGACCAAGGGCGATTGTGATTCATTTTTAACCGACGAAAAAAAAACAGAGGAGGTTATTAAGTCAACGTGTATATATATATATATATATATATTATTTATATATAAAGATAAGGACATTTCTGCTGTAAGTTGGTGAGCAGTTAAGTAGCGACAACAACTAGAAAAAAGCTCATTGTCTTAAAACCGCTGAATGGATTTTCTTGACTCAAAGCTAAGAACACTCTCGATTAAGACACCAATCCAATTTTGGTAGTGGTAGGAATTCTGCTAGTCCGCCTGGTGGCGGTACCATCACTTCGCCAATTAACTTTCATCCGTGAAATAGACATGTTTTTCGGTTGAAATGGCAAGGTGCCCAGTGAAATTACAGGGCATGTGAGACTAAACATCCTTATGTCTCAAGGTAACAGGCGCAGTGCAGTGACATGCAACATTCTGGCAGTCCAGAATTTAGCATCTCACTGCAGCTGTATCTGTAATAGGTAGACGTCATCGCTTACCATCAGGCGAGCGTCGTGCTTGTCCTTTTACCTCTTATCGTAAAATAAAATAAACCAAAAAAAAACTAAATCCAAATCGGTTCATCCGTTTGGATGCTATAATGCCACAGACATGCACTCACATACACAGATACACACGTCAAACTTATAACACCCCTCTTTTTTGCATTGGAGGTTATATAATATTTCCCTGTCCCTACAACGCACATACTTTCGAAGCGAACATCATTAGCATTCACGTAAATACGCCGTCGCCGCGTCGTCGCGACGTGATATGAAATCTCTTTTAATTTCCTATTTTGGACGTTTTTTTGCCACAAGCAACTTCGTCTGGACTTTATTACTTTACGCGGGCATATTGATTTGATTTTCTGTTATTGAATCTGCAGCTTCCAACTGAAAAATTGATATTATTTGCAAGTCTTGAAAGTAACTCAGAAGGTAAGTTCTTGAATGCAATTTAAGCAAGAGCTGCAGTTTTTTGGTTCTTAGAGAGCTAGTAGAGGGGGTGGGCTTGAAGAGTATACCGTAAATTTGGGCTTAGTGACTGTTTAAGGGTTTCGAATAACCTTTATATCATGAACTAGCTGTGCCCCGCGGTTTTACCCGCGTAGACATCGTTCCCGTGGCCATATCGAGATAAAAAGTACCTTGTGTTATTTCAAGGTCTAGGCTATCTATATACCACTGAAATATAAATAAATACTTTATCTGTATATATAAAAGAAAGTCATGTTAGTTACTACAGTTATAGCTCAAGAACGGCTGAACCAATTTTTATGAATTTTGTATTTTTGGAATTGTCTTTGTCAGGAATAGGATAATAAGTATTAAAAACAATGAATAATTGACCTAAAAAAATTATATAAGAATAAATATTTTGGCAAAAATGTTCCTGAGTTTAAAAACTGCCGATTATTTGATGTTCAATTGTTTATTCGGCCGTATTTTTTAATTGTATAATTATAGCTCCACACGATTAGTGTATATAGTCAGTTTCAAGTATAAAAATTCTTCCCATGTGTGGATAGCATTACAATATTCGGATTATCGCGTACAGTGCCACAAGTATAACTTGGCGGTGGTGGTTTTTGGAACTAATTCTTTTAATTGAAACTGTGAGTTTGACGTTTGAGAGATCACCGCGACATTATTGTTGATAAATCTGCTACATTAAAAAAGTAATAAAAAGTGGTTTAAGAGAAACTGTTATCAAAGTACAAAGTAAAAGCACAGTGGCGCACAGGCACGCCAAGTTATACTTGCCGGACTGTAGATTACGCGTGCGTCATGTAGATTTTAAAAATGTCAAATATTGTCAGTAATAATAATTGTTTGACATATTTATTGATTGTCAAATATGCGTGCGTTCAGAAATGTATGCTTACAAGCAACTTAAAAAAGTTTATATTTCCAAAAACCATTTTTACCAATTTTTATTCTACATCTGGATTGCCGTAATACATTAATAAACTTAATATCTCTTTTGTATTCATTTATTACGTTTATAAAAGCCTAAAACAAGTTCATCTAAAAGGTAACAGGACATTAATTGTCTGTTAGGTTAACGTAGTATTTATATTCTCTTTGTGTTAGGTGGTACGAAGTTCGCCGGGCCAGCTAGTTATTCAAAGTCAAAGTCAAAGTCAAAGCATTTATTCAGTATATGGGCAAATTAAAAATTAGCACTTACACACGTCAAATAACATTAAATAGATCATATTCAACAAAAAATATAGATATAACAGAAACATAACGCTTTGAATTTACAAAAAAAAAAACAAAGGTATTGAGCCATTCAGCTTTCATCTAGACGTCGAACGTCACACTTAAAACACATGTTTAATTCCCCTTATTAATGTAGGGTTGCCAACCGTACCATTACGTGCACCCGCAACCCAGTGCATGTTTCAGTACTTCAGACAATTTTTATCCAAAAATTAATATTAATATTTATTGTGCTGTATACCAAACGTCAGATCATTCTGTTGAACAGTTTTAGCGTGAAGAAGTAACAAACATACTACACTAACAAACATTCGCTTTTATAATATCAACAAGTACGATTACGCAATCATTTGCCTGTATTTCGGACGAATAAATAAAAATGCATCAATCCATTGAACTATAGACCTCCCTATATATTGTAGAAATTGTTATGAACCTATGTTTATGTTTTATTTATTGTAACAATTTTTCGTTCATCATATGGACCGCCAATGGAATACCCTGCCTGAGTCTGTGTTTCCGGTTATGTACAATATGGGGGTCTTCAAATCGCGAGTGAGTATCTTCTGGGTAAGCACGCTCCATCATCGATCGCATCGTCACTTAACATCAGGTGAGATAGTGATCAAGTGCTACCCATGCAGTTCAGTATAAAAAAAACAATTAGTACAGTCACAGTAGACCACTTACACTAATCAATTACAATGATCGAATAGTTAATCAAGACTAATTAATATAAACTAGAGTAATAGAATAAATAGAGCAACTTCCCATTTTAGGCATAGGGTGCAACTATCCTCGACCGCATCATCACTTACCAACAGGTGAGATAGTGGCCAAACACTAGCTGAAATGATATAAATAATTAAGATAGTTTAAAAACTAAAACAACCGACTTCCATGCCCCGCGAGTCAATTTCAGTAGTAAGTTTGAGACGTATATCGTCATATCTCTGGAGATACTTATCAGATGTCGATGAAATTACAATGGGACCACTAAAACCAAACCGGACCGGGACCGATTAAAAAAAAAATCATTTGAATCGGTTCACAATTTTCAAAGTCAAAGTCAAAGTCAAAGCATTTATTCAGTATATGGGCAAATTAAAAATTAGCACTTACACACGTCAAATAACATTAAATAGATCATATTCAACAAAAAATATAGATATAACAGAAACATAACGCTTTGAATTTACAAAAAAAAAAAACAAAGGTATTGAGCCATTCAGCTTTCATCTAGACGTCGAACGTCACACTTAAAACACATGTTTAATTCCCCTTATTAATGTAGGGTTGCCAACCGTACCATTACGTGCACCCGCAATTGACAGAGTAATCGCGTAACATACAAAAAAAAACATACAGACGAATTGAGAACCTCCTTATTTTTGGTAGTCGGTTGAAAATATAAATATTTTTTTAAGTGAAAACTTCTTTAGACGCGTTGAGCACTTTTTGGGTGAACAAAAATCCGTGAAACTCGCGTCATCATCACCGCACGCTTCCCATGAGCTATATACAGTATACTGTGTATCTCGACGATACAATTCACAAGTTACTTAGTTTTTACTTCTATCGGCGGGCCCCAAAGACTGCCCCGTATGTTTTTTTTATTCAAATTCAATTCAAATTCATTTATTTGCATAAAATACAGGTCACAAAGATAGAATTTACATTAAGTACTGAATTATGTCCATATCCGTATTTTGCCATTACTGGCGTGCAAATATTTACTTTAAGTCAAGTTCACAAATTTAATATACATATTATACATTATGCTGTCAATTCAATTATCCATACAAATATTATCTAGAAATATTACATTTTAAAATGTCATAGTTACCATTTTTTATTCATCTCTAAATAGTCGTTAATCGAATAAAAAGTTTTCAAAATCAACCACTCAAAGAGTTTTTTCTTAATTAAAAAAATATTTTATTTCGAAAACCGAGTATGCTCGATTGCCAAGTCCGATCGTAGTAAACAACTTAAATATTGTGTAGAGTCCAGAAGGTAGTCCAGCCCAGTTCAGGGTCCAGTAGGTCCGAGGACAATGGTAGGATCAGCTCTGAGACAGGATTGTACACAGACGAGTATCCGACTCAAGACGCGAGAGGTGGGTACAAGCTTGTAGGGCCAGAGATAGAGCGTATCCAGGTATTTGTTTATTTAGTTGTAACTAATAACCTACCTGGGTTTTGACGGGAACGTGAAAAAGCGTGTGTGCTGCTCTCATTGTATTTTTTCCTAAAACTTGTGTTCTTCCGCGAGTTAATGTGTTATAAATGTGAATTATTAACCATTAAGTACCGGTGAATGTGTGCGAGTGTAGGGAAACAGCACAATGTTGAAAAACATGCTATTTGCGTTCTCATCAAAATTCCACTGAAAATATTCAGTAAAGTCTACATTTTTACTGAGAATATGACTTAGACTAGAGTTTGACTTCAACCTGACCTAAAATGCGACTGACCCATCATTATGACACTTGAATTCTCAAAAATTTGAAGAATTTTAATACTTGATACTGTCTAAATACACTAATCGTATCGTATGGATCCATAATGAAACTGAAATAATAATAATAATAACCTACCTATTATATTGCGGTTTATGCCATAAATATCATGAAGTCGGCGTTTTAAATTAGTTAGTTTTCTAACTAATTCGTCGAACGGGTGATATATAATGCACATTGACCTAAAGAGAGAGATAATAGGCTAGTTTCAGCTTCGTAGAACATCATCTCAAAGTGCATTATTTACCACCGGGTACTGTATTTTCTTTTTGTACATTTCTCATGTGATCGTAAGCAATGACGTCAACACATAACAGAAACTGTAGCACGCAAAACTCAGGATTACCAGAAGTTTACACGTCGCTGGACTGTGCTTCGCGTAGACACATTTTAGATGATGAATCTTACACGCTCCGCAATAGGGAATATGCATGTTTTGTTTTAAATATTTTTATTTCACTCATTACGTCCATATAACATAATAAAAAAATAAAATACTGCTAGTATTGGTCTAATTATTTTTTAAATAAATATTTAAATATACAAATAAATGTGAGCAGTTTAAACGCCATAATTTCCCGGGCTCTTTGGTAGTGAATTGTGACGTCACGCACTTACGTCAGACGTCACGCCGCTTGAAGCAAAGTAGCTTTTCTTCTTTAACTAAGACTCCGCGCGATTATTGTATTTAGCCAATGGCATATTTTTATTAAATTATGCAGTTTCTCTAATCTCGTACTCATTTTTACCTATATTAAGTGGTTAGTAATATACATTTTTGCACAATAATACGCGGCAAACACAATATTTGGAAATAAATACAAAAAGACCACACCATACATTCATTTTTATGTTCCCGCGCTCAATGTTTCTATCACGTGACGTAGTGAATTATGATGTCAACGTTCGATACGACCAATGGTGATCTGTTGTACATATAACTCCAGGACAACAAAGATTCGAAAAAACATTATTTCCAAGATATCTGAGCTACATGCATATTCCCTATTACGCTCAAAATCCAAATCCAAAATCCAAAATCTTTTATTGCTGAATGCAGTAGATATAAAAAAGATGTTAATACAATAGACGGACTTACATTCTACCAATATTGACAATGGTGTGCAATTCATTTATTTTTTTGTTTACATAAAAGAGAGATGGCATCAAATTATCTTAAAGACTAAGAGTAGGTATTAAAATACAGGAAATACAGGAACATTTATTATCACATTATTATTAGAACAGATATAAATGAATAAAATATGGATAAAGCAACAAAGTTTTGTCAAATACATTGTAATGAGGAAAATGTCAAGTTAAATAAAATGAAAAATAAACAATAAAACTGTCATAAAATACAATGTCACAAATAAGAGTCAGAATTAAAATCATTAATATTATCATTTAGAAAATCGTCAATCGAATAGTAACATTTACTAACCAATAGCATTTTTAATTTATTTTTAAATAATATAATGCTCTTGTTCTTTATACAATTTAAAATTTTATTTTAAATTGTTGGAGCCATACATAACAGACTCTTATGCATCAAGGTAGTTTTTGCGCGCTGGACACTTTGTTTTTCAAAACTAAAATCATTTCTTATAGGGCAGGGGTACTATCCCAGCTGGCCTGGCTGAAATCCTGCCACTCCTAACTTCGTAGTACTTACTACGTCGTTCGTAGACATCGTAGAAGTTGTACTACGAGCATTCACTTAAGGCCGGGTATAATATATTTAATAATTAAAGGACGATATTTAAGTAGAGATGCTCGTTATATTACATAGCAGTTAAAAAGCGCAGATTAAAAAATATAGCAGACGCAGTCTGCTTTTATATTTAGCGCAGACTGCTTTCAACGCGGATTCACACAATCATAATTTGTTTATCAATAAAAAATATGCGTTGTCTGTACATGGCGATTTTACAATACTTATAATATGTGATTTTTTAGGTAAGTAAAATGTAGTATATTGTAAAAGGCACTTAGTTTATTTTAATGTCTTGAAGTGTTCAACAAAACAACGACACCGCACAACGACTCGTTACAACGCGATTTGCGTCTAGAGCCGTTATGAACACAACTATATTTAAGCTCCGGTCCACTCATAGAAAATAATGTAGTTATTCGATTGAAATGTAGCCCATCAAATGGCCTCACTCTATTTTAAGAATTGCACTTTTGAGCATCGTTCTAAAATACCGCCTAAGGTCATTGCCCATTTTAAGAGCTCCGTGCCCAAAAAAGTACAAACGAAATGATAATTATCATTGAGACTTCGCTGTCCGTCCATCAGATCTGTTCATCTGTCCGTCTATCAGAGGGATGTAGTACAGATATTATGTTTCTTTGAAGTGTTTCACACATTGTATTTTTGTAAATTGTTAAACACAATCCAAAATTTCATTGTACCGACGGAACTTGAACCCGCAACCTCCGGAATAACATGTTCCGGTGCTTTGCCAATTAAGCAACGGTGCGAAGTATCGTTACGACGAAATTAGTGGAGTGCATTTGTTAACCCAATTATGCATTGGTGGCGCCATCTATGACTACTTATTACGTAAGTTAATTGGCAATTAGCTTAATTGGCAAAGCACCGGAACATGTTATTCCGGAGGTTGCGGGTTCAAGTCCCGTAGGATGTAGTACACTTCTAAACATTGATTGGTAGTCACTTATATTGTTTTCGGGATTGCATTAGAATTTCGCACCCTGATATAAGAGCTGGGTTTGGGGAGGAGGGGGGGGGGGGCAAACCCCCCCTTCAACCCCCAAAGCGAGGAAATCTATTCGCTCGCTTCGCTCGCTCACTCGACCCCGCCATCCCCTTCTAACCTAACCAGTCAGGGTGCCCCAAGTCCCGATAATGAAAAAATATGTTCCGTTGCACGTAACTTCAAACGCAAATTTAAAGAAAACTACGAGTCTCCTCGGGGTGAAAGGGGTGTCAATTGAAAGGGGCAAACAACCTCCATAAAATACAACCAACCTACCTAACCCAACCTACCAACTCCAAATTTTTGCTAAATTTTGTTCAATCTTATGAATTGTACTGTGGTACGGTACGGAACCCTACGTGTGCGAGTGCGAGTCCGCCTCGCACTTATATAGTTTACTAATCACAAAGCTACCGCACAGTAGAAAATTAGCATTTCAATATGGGTTTCTAATCTCGCACTTAATAATGACAGCTTTAGTTGACTGTCAGACTACGTGGAGTGTCTGTCACTGTAGGTACGTAAAGTGTACATAAAATACCTACAAAGTGAATGATGATTAAATCGGTGCGGTATAAGATGGGCTTTAGAGAATAGCTGAGGTCGGTGTCTCTGTAGCCCGCCCAGCGTGGGAAATTGATAGTTATAGAAAGTACGAATCCTTTTGATTCGTCTACGTCTTGCGTCGCGTTTGTTTCCTGTAACACTACTATCAGACTGGGATAGGACTTTGTCACAATTAATCAGCAATATTATATTTGCAAAGAATATTATAATTGCACTTGCATAGAAACACAGCTAGATGGAGCGTTGACATACGCAAGCGTATATCACCGCACCGCTCATTATTATGTAATGTATGCCGTGCAGTAAACAGTTCCCATTCTAGGCCTAGCGTGCTAACCATCTTCGACCGCATCATCACTTACCAACAGGTGAGATAGTGGTCAAACGATAGCCTATAAGATAAATAACCGGCCAAGTGCGTGTCGGGCCACGCGCAGTGTAGGGTTCCGTAGTAGCATGTTATTCAATGCAAGTCTTTACCCGTTATAAACAAGCAACTAGGTACTCCGTCTTTGTCACTTAAAAGGATTTATTCTAAGGATTTTGTATTTGGTACAAAATTATCCAACACCCAAGTCACCAATCTTAGACATCCAATTTTATTTCAGCACTTTGTCGGCGTCAGTTATTTACACACTCTCACAAAACTACAGCTTTCTAGTATTAGTGGTCTCTTAGCAAAACCTCGGACAGACAGACGGACATGACGAAACTATAAGGGTTCCTTGTCAGGACTACGGAACCCTAAAAAATAATCATTCATACTTCGGGAATACAATACAATCGGACGGTCGCATAAAGTTTAAAAAAAATAAACTTTTTTCGCCGCGTTGCGACAAGGTCTCATCCTGTTTTAACTGTGTGTAGATTTAGAGAACTCCGCGACTTAAGTTTGTTTCAGTATTTGCTGCATGGTGCTGAGGATTTATCTGTTTGTCGATCTATTGGACGAATCGGTGCGGATGCTGCTTGCAAATAGCTAGTTTAATAATATTCTATTATTTTTACGGTGTTTGATTTTAGATATACCAACAATATGAAAAAGGAAATATAAGTACCTACTTCTGGTTGAAAAAAGTGAATATTTGTGCTTTTGGCTTTTGACAGCGTATTAACAGTTGCTCGTAGTGCGAAAAAACACCGTGAAGAAACTAACTTATACTAATTAGCTCTACATGTTTTCGCCATATCTTTTTCTAAGGATTAAATATGCAAAGCAAAAACATTGATTCATAAAAAAAACTTTCTATTTTACAAAACTTTATTTATGACAATTTTCATTCTGAACTGATTTTTTCCGCCTAATGCATTTCCCAATATGCCCCAATATTGCCAACACAAAAAAGCACATCGCTCCTTTGACAATTTTGATGCCTATTTCCTCCGGTGTCGTGAGCATTCAATAATTCGATTTTCCGGTCGTTACTTTTTTTAAGTTGACGCGTGGCAAGCGCTGAGTATTCAGCCAAGTGATCCTCCAAATTCACTCCTACTATTATTCGAATCACTGGACTGTGAATTCACATTCCTATGTAAAATGGTTTCGATGGCAGTTTAGTGATGTTCTGTAGTGGAAGAAGTCGAGGCGAATAAGTTAAGTTAAATAAGTGAGTAAATACTGACTTTCACTTTCAATTCCAATTAAACAAAAAAAAATAAGTCTATTGCATCGCCACTGCGAACTATAACTGTATTTCATAAAAAAGTAGGCGCTGCTAAGCGATATCAACTAATATTTTAAATGAAAAGGTTAGTTTGTAGATTTGTAACCTTTTTAAGGTCAAACGGCTGGACCAATTTGGCTAAAAAATTGCTAACAGATAGCCACTAGTTTAGAATAGGGTATACCCTACTACCTTTTCACTCAGAAGAAGCCGCTGGGTGGTACTAGTTATATTCTAAATTCGACTGATATGCATTACTGGTATTATATTGTTTGGTTCAATTGATGTCGGTGGAAATGAAATGAGCAGGAATTCCCAATTATTTTTTTATGTAAGAGTTGGCAAATAAGCTTACGTTCCGCTTGATGTTAAGCGCGCACCGTCAACTATGAACATTTGTAACAATGTTTGGATAATAATACGCCGATGCAGAAAGAAACCAACTTTAAACATCCTCGCTGTGTAGAGCAGAGAAAAGGCACATTTATATCTAATAAGGAAAACGAAACACAAACACAACTTCTGAAAAGAGTTAATCGACGTAACTTCTGTAACTAAATGTAACTTTCATCAAAAGAAAGATTTTCCCATCTCTTAAAGTTGCAGGATGCGTATTCAAGACACGCATCTCAATCTTACGCGGCTTGGTTCCCGAACGAAGCGATTGATCAAGATGGCGGATTGGCGGGAAAACGGTTTACGCCATTTTATTTCGTTGATTTTCATGGTTTAAGTTACTGTTGCATTGGGGATCTAAAATAAATTATCTATTTTATACAGTTTATAAACTTATAACCCTCCTTTTTGCTTCGCTGCAGTCGGTAGTTATAGTCATCCATAGTTGTTGTACATAAAGTTCTTATATCCAGATATTATCTAGGTACATGAGATCATTATGGACCCTGTTGGGCACATGCAAAATTATAAGACTAATTGAGAAAGGCTGAAAAAAAGGAGCAGGATATAAAATTGAAATTAATTATAATATTGTTGTATTGTTTAAATATTTTTGCATGTTACTTGTAGTTGTTTTATTTAACTGTTTTATTTTTGTATATATTTTTATTTTATATTTATAATTGTTTTGTTTGTTTCAAATACATTATTTGACGTTAGTTATTATTATTAAATATATTTTATATATTTACTGGATTTGGAAGTGCTTTCATGCAAAAAGAGGAGCGTTTAGAAATGAATTATATTGATGTGTCGTCTAAATATTCTTTAACCGTGTAATATGATTTTAATGATAGTAGTTGTTTTAGTTGTTTAGTAAATTGTTTTTTGTTTGTTATGGTTTTTATTGAGTTAGGTAATTTATTGAATATTTTTATGGACATTACATAAGGACTATTTGAGTGAAGAGGTAACACTGAACTTGGAAGTGCTTTCTTGTTTCTTTGTCTTAAGTTATGTTTAGTTAGAATATCATTCCGGTTGACATAACTATGGGGATGTTTGCGGACGAGTTTACAAAGTTCTAGAATGTATATGCAAGGCAGGGTGAGAAGTTGGTATTTTTAAAAAAATGGTTTGCAGCTTTCTGTCTGGTCTATGTTTGTTAGAATTCGTATTAGTTTTTTCTGTAATGTAAAAAGACCTGGCGCTTCGACACTGTTTACCCAGAGGATTATTCCATAATTAAACCAAGCGTATGCGAAAGCGTAATAGGTCGCCAAAGCTGTTTCAAAATTTGTTGTTTTTTTTACTTCGCTGAAGGCATACGAGAAGCTAGAAATCTTATTTCGTAAGGCTGGATGTGTTGTTTCCAATTTATATTTTTATCTATTGTTTTATCTATTTTATTTTATTCCTTCCTCTGTACATTATAAGAAGAAGGTATGATCCTTAGTGTTGTCCAAATAACTTCAGGAATCTTATCTTATTATAATATCTTAGTCTTACAATCAAACAAGCAGACAGCCTGATGAAAAAAAATTATCAAGAAGAATCAAGAATCAAAGCATTTATTCAGTATGTAGGCAGTATTAATATACGCACATATACACGTCAAAATCATAAATCATAACCAATTATCAAGTACACATAGCAAAAGCAGAATTTTAACGCTTTGAATTAGAAAAAAAAAACAAAAGTAATGAACCATTCAGCTGTCATCCAATCGTTTACGACAGAATATTAAAAAAATATATTAAAGTAGGTTAAAACCAACCATACATGTAACTGTGTGTTTCAGTACTTCAGACAATTTTTATATTAAAAAAATAAAAGAAGTGAAATAGTGAAACACAACTTAAACAAACGCATACCGATCACAGCACATATCATGATCCGAATGGAACTGATAGTCCGTCTGTCAGCTGCATAATATCTAATACTATAAGAATCTTTGTCCTGACATACTGACTGACTCACTGACTCACTGACTCACTGACTCACTGACAGACAACGCACAGCCTAAACCGCTGGTCGTAGAGACTTGAAATTTGGAGGGTATATTTGTCTTAGTACGTAAGGGTGTACTAAGAAAGGATTTTCCAAAATTCACCCCTTAAGGGGATGAAATGGGGGTTCAAAGTTTGTATGGAGAAACAAGATTAGATCGTCTTTTCTATCCGAAACTTCACATAAGTGCTTCAGTAAAAAAATAAGTAAAGACGTGTTTCAGGTTTTTTGAAATTCCACACCTGAGAGGGTGAAATGGGGTAATAAAGTGTGAAAATCTATATTATTTCGGATTGCGCTGAAATTTGGCACGCAGATAGTTATTAAGACGTTAGTTCCCTCTGAGAAAGGATTTTCCAAATTAACCCTCGCAGGGGATGAAACGGGGGTTCAAAGTTTGTATGGAGAAACAAGATTAGATAGTCTTTTCTATCCGAAACTCCACACAAGTGCTTCAGTAAAAAAATATGTAAATACGTGTTTCAGGTTTTTTTGAAATTCCACCCTAAAGAGGGTGAAATGGGGTAATAAAGTGTAAAATCAATATTGTTTCGGATTACGCTGAAATTTGGCATGCAGATAGTTATTACGACGTTAATTCCCTCTAAGAAAGGATTTTCCAAAATTAACCCTCTAAGGGGATGAAACGGGGGTTCAAAGTTTATATGGAGAAACAAGATAAGATAGTCTTTTCTATCCGAAACTTCACACAAGTACTTCAGTAAAAAAATAAGTAAACACGTGTTTCAGGTTTTTTTGAAATTCCACCCTTAAGAGGGTGAAATGGGGTAATAAAGTGTAAAATCAATATTGTTTCGGATTACGCTGAAATTTGGCATGCAGATAGTTATTACGACGTTAGATCCCTCTTTGAAAGGATTTCCCAAAATTAACCCTCGAAGGGGATGAAACGGGGGTTGAAAGTTTGTATGGAGAAACAAGATTAGATAGTCTTTTCTATCCGAAACTTCACACAAGTGCTTCAGTACAAAAATAAGTAAACACGTGTTTCAGGTTTTTTTGTAATTCCACCCCTAAGAGGGTGAAATGGGGTAATAAAGTGTAAAAATCAATATTGTTTCGGATTGTGCTGAAATTTGGCATGCAGATAGTTATTAATTACGACGTTAGTTCCCTCTGAGATAGGTTTTCCAAAATTCATCCCTGAAGAGGATGAAACGAGGGTTCAAAGTTTGTATGGAGAAACAAGAATTGATTGTCTCTTATATTCGAAACTTTACACAAGTAGTTTAGTAAATAAATGAGTAAATACGTGTTCAGGCTTTTTGAAATTCTATTCCTAAAAGGGTGACGTGGAGTAACAATGTCTGAAATCAATATTGTTTCGGATTGCGCTGATATTTTGCATCCAGATAGAAATTTTGACGTAGGTATCCGCTGAGAAAGGATTTTTCAAAATTCACTCTTCAAGGGATGAAGCGGGGGTTCAAATTTTGGATAGTCATTTTATTCGACATTTCACACAAGTACTTCTGTAAATAAATAAGTAAATACGAGTTTCAGACTTTTTCAAAATGCCACCCTAAAAGAGTGAACTGGGGTAAAAAAGTCTGAAAATCAATATAGTTTCGGATTGCGCTTTATTGGGTGTTTCGGGTTTTAAAAATATGAATCCTGATTTGTCTTAGTCACGCGATAACATGAAAACAGGTGAACCAATTTGGCTAATTTTTATTTGATGTCTTTAATGATAGAATCGTTTTTACAAAAGAAAAGTTTTAAGTAAATAAAAGGAGTTTTTAACGCGGGCGTAGCCGCGGGGGACTTCTAGTTGTTTAAATAAAAATAAAAATGGCAAGCCTAGAAAGAAAATCTGCGGACAAAAGGGGAAAACTGAATGGCTGTTGAATCTACCGGTGTTTTGGAAATACTCCCATCACAGAAGAAACACCAAGAAACGCTATGGGGCTTGTCTTGTCATTTTATCTTTTTTTTTTTAAATTAATTGTACATGTCAGCCTTAAATTTTTAACAAGATATTAATAATTATTAAACAATTTATATTTGTTCTTGGAGCTTGGGGCATTCAGGCCATCGCGGCGGGAAAGTCATTCCATATTCATCCATATCTTAAGCCGCCTCTACACATAGGCCAGCGCATTCGCCAACGCGCTGGCGGTGCGCTTGCCAACGCGCTTGTGAGTAATCCACACATCGGAAGGTCGTTCAGTATGGTTTGGTTCGGGCCAAAGTGCGGACGGATTCAAAATGTATTGTACTTAATCCATATTCCCCATCCCCATCCCCATATTGTACTTAATCGGAAACACGGACTCAGGCAGGGTATTCCATTCCTTAGCGGTTCGTATGATGAACGAAGAAGCAAATCGCTTCGTTCGGGTAGATGGTATATCCACTATAAATCGGTGGCGCCTTTTAGTGTCTCTGGATGTCCGATTATAAAATGGGGATGGTGGAATCAAATCATGCAGTTCCATTGCACACTCTCCGAAATGTATCCGATAGAAAACCGATAAACAAGCGACTTTGCGGCGATGCGCGAGACTCTGGAGTCTCTTGCTTACTAATAGGTCATCGCTGATGAGTTTTTTGGCTCTCCTCTCAATAGCTTCCAGTGTCTCCAGCTGGTATTTAGCAGAACCATCCCAAAGGTGAGAACAGTACTCCATACACGACCGGACTTGTGCTTGGTAAAGATTAAGCAACTGTCCCGGTGTGAAGTACCGTCTCACCTTAGCCAAAATGCCAAGCTTTTTTGAGGCTAGCTGGGTTCTAGACTCAATATAAGAGCCGAAATTGAGAGTTGGTGTCAAAGAGATGCCAAGAAGCTCGAGATTGTTACTTATCGGAACGGACACATCCCGGAAAGTAGGAGCCAGTAGAAATGGGCCCCGTTTAGCGGAGAAAAGACACGCCTGGGTTTTCGCAGCATTGAACTTGACCAGATTGGCATCGCCCCAATCAGAGACTGCCTTCAAAGAAAAGTTCAAGCGTTCGACCATCGCTTCTCTATGAGACTGGATTTGTAATGCACTGGTTCGTGCGTTGGATGTATAACTCTCTACAACAGTGCTGTCATCTGCGTACCCAAAGATACCGGGTTTAAGCAGGTCATTAATATGCAGCAGAAAAAGTGTTGCAGAGAGTACTGATCCTTGAGGGACTCCGGCATTTATGGCCAATTGGTCGGAAGAACAGCCATCGATGACCACTCGAATCGACCGATCCCTTAAGAAATCTGCTATCCAAACACATAAACCAGTGGGCAGGCCGTATGAAGGAAGCTTGCTAATAAGGCTATCGTGCCAAACCCTGTCGAAAGCCTTCGAGATGTCAAGAGAGACGGCCAGCGCCTCGCCGTGGTTCTCGATGGCTTCGCTCCAGATGTGCGTGGCATACGCTAGAAGATCCCCAGTAGACCGGTTTCGGCGAAACCCGTATTGTCGGTCACTGAGGAGATCGTTCACTTCTAGGTATGCCAGGAGCCTGTGGTTCAGTACACGTTCCATAGTCTTACAGAGTATGGAAGTGACTGAGATAGGCCTGTAATTGACAGGGTCTGCACGACTACCCTTTTTCGGCACGGGTTGCACGTTTGCTTGCTTCCAGGACTTAGGCACTTGACCAGTCGTCATAGACAAGCGAAAGAGGCGTGTCAAAATAGGAGCCAACTCAGGCGCACACGTCCTCAAGACTACAGCTGGTATACCGTCTGGACCACCAGCTTTGTTCACGTCTAGATTGCGCAACGCTTTGCGTACTTCAGTCTGACGAATGCGGATTTCCGACATAAACGTCCCGCAAGTCGGCAGACTAGAAGGTACAGCATTGCCAGCATCTAAACGTGAAGACTCCGCAAACAGAGTAACAAATAAATTCGCTTTCTCTTCAGCCGAGTGTGCTAGTGATCCATCGGGTTTCAGTAGTGGAGGCAGTGAGGGACGGCAGAAGTTCTCTTCGATCGACTTCGCCAGGAACCAGAACGCTTTGCTACCCGAGGGGTAAGAAGCAAGTTTGTTCCCTGTTCGGCGTATGTGATCGAAGCGAGCCCTCTTGAGAGCCTTTTTGCAGGACTTGGCGGCTAAGTTAAAGGCTTTCTTCTTTTCGCGTACATCTCTAGTCTTGCGGGTTCGAGCATCAGCCCAGGCTAAGTAAGCTTCATGTTTTGATGCTTCTGCATCTCTACATTTGGCATTAAACCATGGACGAGCTTTGCTTGACACCGGAACGTCAGAAAATGGTATGAAATACTCCATACCCTGACGTAACACTTCTGTCACAGCATCCGCGCAAGCTGAGGGATCGCTCGAAGAAAAACATACCTGCCGCCAAGGATAAGACGCGAAAAAACAACGCATCTCATCCCAATCTGCTGACCTGTATCGCCACACCGCCACACCGCCGGGTGCCTTTTTGGCTGGGATCGGGCGGGGAGTAGACGGATACAGACTTCACTAGACAGTGGTCGGAGCTACCTAAGGGTGATGAAACCGACACCGAGTAGCGGTCTGGTTCTGTTGTCAGCAGAAGGTCCAAGCAATTGGCTGTATGGCCATCAACGTCCGGTATCCTTGTTGCTCCCTGGACCAACTGAGTGAGGTCTAGCGTTAAAGCAAGCTTTCGCATCTCTCGACCAGCGTGGTCAGTGCTCTGGTATGGGTATAGCCAGTCTTGATGATGGGCGTTGAAATCCCCCAGAAGCACTAATTGAGCAGAAGGATACCTCTGTTGGGCCACATCAGCCGCCTCACTGAGGTGGTTTGTGAGCCTGTTTGTCTCCTCGTCTCCGCTGTGCGAACGGTAGACACTAGCATAAAGAATTTTCTCTATGCCAGTGTCCACCAAAATCCACATGACGGAAAGTTGAGGGTCTTCAAGGTTGCGGAGACGCCGATAGCAAATGTCATCGCGGGCATACATACAAACTCCCGCCCTCGCCCTAAAGTTATGCACTAGAACATAGCCTGGGTAGGCAAGGTACGCCGCGTCAGCTGGACATTTGATCTGCGTCTCCGTGAGGAACAGAATATGCGGTTTTTCGGTCTCAAGGTGGTGGTGGACCGAGAGGATATTGGAGTGCAAGCCTCGAATGTTTGAGAGGTGCACTTGAAGGGAGAGGACGTGCTTCCGCTGTATAACCTTTATTCTGTTTCTGCCTTTCATTTTGTGGGGAGTGAAGTTAGGTAAGGGAAACGGAAGTGGAAACGAGGCGCTAATTACCAACCCGTGATACATATTAGGTCTTTTCACCTATTGGGAACCAATCCTGGAGACCGCGGGGACGCCCGAGCCCCCCCAGAGGTGTCCATCGGGTCCTCTCGTCCGGTCGCCAACCGGCACGATGGCGCACCTCCGCGATTTTTCGCGAGATGGCGGGGCAGCCTTTCATGAGTGGCTGGCTCACTACTTGGGCCCCCAACTATCTGCGGTCGGCCAGCGGAGAACCGTGCCTCGGATCCCGCTGCTCTCCAAGATTGGCTGCCAGGTAAATTGACCTTCAATGTATCACGACTAGCTATAGTAAGCAACGCAACTGTTTCCGACCCGTTCCCCATAATGGCTTCACCAAACATTCATGCCGTAAAGCGACCGCTTGGCGGCATGGCTTTGTCTGGTGGGTGGTAACACGCCGCGGCCTAAGCCTACCACCTGAAAAGTACTGCTCTTTTGGCGCCACCCAGGGGACACGTGTAGGACATCGAGGGCTAAATCCTACGGACGCGAGCAGTAATAGTCCCCCAACGTTCAAATACCTACCGCCAATGCGCCAACGCCCGTTCTACACATTGGGCCAGTGGCTGGGCCAGCGCGCTTGCCAACGCGTTGGCCTATGTGTAGAGGCAGCATTACGCACATGAGTAATTCCTTTTCTTTACTCATGTGGTGCTAGCAAGCCCCGATTAAATTTGCGTGACGTCCTAATCTGTAAAGGTGTGGGAGTAGGATTTTTGAAAGTTCCGAGGAGTACACGATAAAACAAGAATACTTATTATTCATAACATAATCTCAAAGTAAGTCTCTCTCGCCATTTCATTAGCCTAAAACTTTTCCATTTTTCGGAAATCTCTTTCTACCGTACACAAATTTCGTGATATCGTTACAATGCATATTTTACTTGTAAAGTAATTTGCATGAAAATGGAAAACAGAAACTAATTTGTGGCTGCCTCATGGGACAAAGGGGAAACATTTGCGGGATTACGAAAAACGGACGAACATTGTTTTAATCTGGTCTAGGAATGGAATAAACTAGTTTGTTTAAAAGTACAGATATAACGATTAAATAGGAGAGACAGATGTGCTCTGTTGTATATTGTTGTTATAATGATGCTTTTACATTGTTATAAAAATATTCTTACATTATTTCTGTCTTTTTAACCGACTTCACAAAAAAGGAGGAGGTTCGTAGAAACCTTTTTTTTTATGTACGTTCACCGATTACTCGAAGATGTCTGAACCGATTTGGAAAATTCTTTTTTTTCAAAGGGTACCCTTCCCAGGTGGTACCATTTAAATGTTAACTAAATCGGCCGAGCCGTTTTTAATATATCAACATTTGTATTACGATGCATATACTTATCTCGACGAGTTACTACTGACTACTGGCACAGATTATGTAATAGTTACTTCGTCTACTGGCTACTTTGACTAGCGTGACGTTTGAAGTCGGTTCTTTTAGTTTTTTTTAACGATCTTAAATTATTTCTAATAGACTGTCGTTGTACCTGTAGAAGTCAAAGAATTAAAAAAGGTTTTAAAAATGCAGATGGAAATGACGAGGTTATAGTTACTTTGTTCTTTGTTGTTCTATGGAGCGCTAATAGAACTGAAGTTACATGCCGCGGAATTTGCGCTAGTAATATTTTCAGACAGATTACCTTTCGCACCGCATATCTTGTTTAGGGTCTTACTAAAATATGACCTATTAAACTTCTTATTTCGTCTGGTCTATTAAATAAAGAATTATACCTGCCTTTATTATGTTTAGCTTAAATTGGCCCACAGCAGGGGGAGCATGGCAAGGGGACTATTTTGTCTTTCCACCTATCCGTGTTTTCTTTGGTGGGGAAGGCAAATTATAAGTAATGTTTTACGACAATTATAAACGCCCGCTGACTTTTAATCGATTCTTTTTTTTTACTTTTTAATACGATACAAAATCAAAACTCAGGGTTAAATTTCACCAATCGTTTAAATTGTTGTGTTAATCTCCTATCAGTGGCGAAAAACAGGGAAATAATTTTGTCTTTCCCCCGGGGATAAGGCCGTGCTAGCCCTGCAGGTGGCAGAGGTGTAGCAGCTTTGAGGTGATAGAAACTACTTACTTACTCATGCATTTGCAACATACAAATAAATTGAATACCAATAATACTTTGTGAAATCAGTCAAATAACACTTTAATTTATATGTTGTTGTCATAAAAACAAGAAGTTATTTTACGAAAACCGGACTACTCATTGGAATTTTGCATACCCACATTACAGACTTCATATTTTCAAAATATGCAGCAATGGCGAATGGAGTATTTCACTGAAACTAAAAATTACGTAGCTCAGAAAATTAGAATTCCTCTTTACAAAAACGAAGCTGCAAGCTGGAAGTAAGTGTTCCGTATGCATGGCCAAGTCCGCTCTAACAAGAAAACGCAATTATTTTAGCCGCACAAACATATCGTGTAGGATGCGCAGTCAGCTCAATGAGGGAATTAATCACACTCCCCTACTAAGGAGTGATTCTTGGTTTAAATGGGGGAGGATTTGGATTCGAGTTCATATTGCAGTGATATCGAGATGGGAGCAAGAAAGCTGACTGCATCAACATGTTGGATGAACAACTTTTGAGAGTCATTGTTACCCGCGCTAGGGTTATTGTTACCCGCGCGAAGGTCATTGTTAGCCTCGCAAGGGTAATTGTTACCCACGCAAGGGTTATTGTTACCCGCGCGAGGGTCATTGTTATCGGCGCGAGGGTTATTGTTACCCTAGTTAGGCTTAGGTCATCGCTTAGACCCTATACCTGATCCTTGGATGGTGCGTTGAATAAAGCTAGGCTAATGGCTAAAACAAGTATCTAAGAATTTTGTTGTTTTATTAATATCATTTATGCTAGCGTTTGACCACAATCTCAACTGTTGGTAAGTGATGATGCGGTTGAAGATGGTAAGCACGCTAAAGTTGGACTGAAGTATAGTATATGAGTAATTAGAGTATATTTATTAAACGTTTTGACAAAGATTTAGATTATCTAGTAATAAAAAGCTATTTTCTTATCTTCTACTTTTATTAGAGCCGAAGATAGGCCATAGATAAGGCCTATATTTAGGGCTGATGCCGACTGATTAGGATGATGATAATTTAGATAACTTGCATTGTATGTATGATGTGTTTGAGGGCCCAGAGGTGTAGTAGGAGAATGGTCGGCTTTGACGCCAGAGGTAACGAGTTCAATTGCCGCCGTGCACAAATGAATTTTTCTATAGATTAAAATATGCGCGCTTTTCACAGTGGCCGTGAAGGAAACACTTCATTATGAATCTCCGACCCCTGCATGGTGGTATAGGACACTATCTAGTGTCCGCCTGGCCAGCTACCACCCTCAAGTTAGAAAATCTGTCACCTAACATCTAATGTGCCGGCAGCTATCCTTGAGCCAGTTCCCATTTTAGGCCCAACGTACTTACCATCTTCGACCGCATCATCATTTACCAACAGGCGAGACAGTGGTCAAACTCTAGCCTATAACATAAAAAAATAAATAAGATGAGAGTCTTAAATATCGTAGTAGAAGGAGCGTCAGGAAATAAAACACAGAGCAAAGCAAGCTACACACCAAATTGCTTTGGCTTTTCCAACTACATGGTCTGGAATTAGATTCCTTTGATAGGACAGCAAATTGAATTAGCATGGTACTTTTTTTTAAGCAAACAAGCAGACAGCCCGACTGATCGTAAGCGGTTACCGTCGCCCATGGACAACTGCAACACCATGAGTGCTGTTGATGCGTTGCCGACCTTTGAGGAGATTGTGGATACCCTTTTTAAAAGACTCCATTCTATTCTATGGTGCTAAGGGGCTAAGTGGGAAATATCAGGGCAGATCTTTCCACATCTTACAGGTCCGAGGTACAGAGTTCAGAAAGCCACGGTTGAATAGGTTGAAGCTGAACTTATTTTTATGTCAGTATTATAAGGTAAAGGTACGACCACACTGCGGTAAATATTAGCCCTCTAACACTTCCGCAGAGAACGTCTGAACCAAGTACTCATTTAAAGAAGCATATAAAGTAATTTAAGAGACTTCTATTTATATATAGTTATCAATTTCAATAATATTATAAAGAGGTAACGTTTGTAAATCCACCAACCATGCTCCCTGATTCTCAATCATTCGAAAACCTATTTGGATTCGGAAGCTTTATTTTGAATTTTTCATATTGATTAATCAGTGAGCTATTTTGTCGCGGAGACCTTTCCAATTAGAATTAGATTAGAGTTTAATTAGAATCACTGATTTTTTCTAATACAAATATCAAAAGTAACCGATCGGAGCATTGTGAACTACAGAGATCCAAATCGAAGTAAAGGCAGTTTCCGAATCCGAATTTGTTTACGAATGATTGTGAATAACCCTGCTATGAAACTACCTCAACTCATTTCCAAAAAGACTAAGAATACCTAATGTGAATTTGAGTAAGGAGTGTAAAATCGTGTTCTCATAGTAGCATCGAGGGCATTGTAGATCGAACCGTCGACGGCAGCGCTACGTGAGCCAAATTACAGGCCGATGGGACCGGGATATATTGGGTCCTGGAGACCTACGAAAGGTTGCCATTCGGCGGGTGATTTGTTGGATCGGCTATCGAGTGTTTATTTGTATTGTGCTACTAAAATAACTCTGCTACTCAGTATAATAACATCCCCTTTTGCGTCGGTGGTTAGAAATAGATAATCATTATGATGTACTAGCTGAACCCCGCGACTTCGCTCGCGTGGAATGTGTGGCAAGCGGATAACAATATCAGATTCACACATACAGGCTACAGGTTCATTTGTACCGAGTTTTCAGTGAATCGTAATTAAATTTACGGGACGATTTTCATTTTAAGGGATGATTTTCGTAAATAAAATTAGCCTTTGAGTTATTCCAGAACCTTCACTATCTACATTTCCAATTTCATTAAAATCTATTAAGTAGTTATGGAGAAACGTGTAAGCAAACATTAATGAATTTTCTGTGATTTCTCCAAATAAACTTCATTGTTGCAACCTTTAGGGGTAAATTTGTAAAATATAAAAAATACGTGTATTATATTTATTTGTACCAAGTTTTGGGTAAATCGGCCTAAGGAACAACATTTTCCATACAAAAAATGTTCACCCTATTATTCCCCTTTAAGGGATGATTTTAATAAGATTAGTCTATGTCTTATTCCAGAGGCTACACTATCTACGTTTTAATTAAAATTTCATTCAAAAGCGGTTAATTCTATAGGAACGGCCACATCGCGGCGTTCTGCGATCTGCGGGTGCGATCTCAGTACTTTTCAATTGTTTTCTGATCGCGTTTGGTGTGAACCAGTCGGTACAAATACTACTGCGCTACCTGATCGCCGCCTAGATCGCGTACGCAGGGCGCCCCGGTGTGTCCGTACCTTAAGTGGTTATGGATATACGTGGTAAAAAACATTCATACACACACACTTACTTTCGCATTCATATAATTAGTAGGATAGGATCACAGATCACAGATATTCTGTGGATAGGATGTATTGTAATATTATAGTATTTATGTGCCTAGGTATGCAATAATAGCTCCTTCATCAGTAAAGAATAATTAATAGAATACAGTCAATTTACTAACCTATAGCACTAATGTAAAGTCTGGTTCACAAAGGAGGCTGGCAGCCCAGGCACTAGTATCAGCGGCATACAGCCATCCCACACACGTGCCGGTTGATTGATCACGCCCTAATGACGGCACTGGGTGAAGACACGGAGAGGGTATGTAGGGCATTATCACTATACAACTCTATTATGTACGAGTATAACCACAAGTCAGATAATGGTGCAATTTCTGATGCTGGGCTAAACGAAAGACAGCATAAAATTAAAACTCTTGTCGTCTTTGTCCAATAAGAGAAAACAAAAGTTACTATGTATTACGTTACGTTTCACAAGTTATTTGAACTGGATATTTACCATGTTTTCACTATTTATGAGCTTTCGTTATATCATTACTTCCGATATTTTTAAAATTTTTCAAGTTACCGCCAAAACTTCCCAACCAAACGCCATGTCAGTGATTTTCCACTGCTATTTGAAAGCTCTCCACTCCTATCTTTGTTATAAACCGACTTCCAAAAAGAAGGAGGTTCTCAATTCGTCTGTATGTTTTTTTTCTTTTCATTTTGTGTGTATGTTACGCGATTACTCCGTCAATTGTGAACCGAATGATTATTTTTGTAATCGGTAGGGTACGTTTCCGAGGTCGTCCGATTGTAATTTCATCGAGATCTGATAAGTGTCTCCAGAGATATGACGATAAACGTCTCAAACTTGCTACTGAAATTGACTCGCGGGGCATTGAAGTCGGTTGTTTTAGTTTTTAAACTATCTTAATTATTTATCAACGAATGTTGTAAAAAACATAGACAATACATTATTAACCTCGATGATAAAAATATATATGGGACCATCTATATAGTAGGTACTAAATTACAATTAACTAAACAAATTAAATACGGAAGCAATATTCACATGTGACATACTTTTTCTTTTGAAGTCGGCTTAGATCGCCTTGTTCGAGCGCATGAAGTATAGTGAATTTCTAACACATACTATTACTAATAAAATAACGCCAACTAGCAATAAGTTTTCAATATCACAAGATATTACGTCAGCATCGCTATTTCAATAACATTGAACTATTCTTAATAAAATTATGTAAGACAAAGAATTTATCGGAAATAACTCGAGTATGCGCGCACAAACGCTGGAGAGTGCTTCGTAGAGGGCGCTTCAGTGCTCGACCAGTCTAACTTGGTCCTTGGAGCGCGCTTTGTTTCTAAATACTAGGGTAGAAAATCTAGGCATTAAAAAGTTGCCTAGGTAGCATTTTTATAATAACCTTAATTTGTACCTAAGCTTTTGATGATGAGTCAGAGTTGAAGAGGGAAAAATAATCTAAAAATTATAAATACTTTAAAAGTTTTTTTTGTACCTATCCATAACAAGTGAAAAATAATAGCTATAAGTATAAAATGTAATGAATTGGACTGAAATATATAAACAGACAACAGAGCTGCTATGAAAAGGCTTTTTTTAAGTATTCTGAGCAAAAGGGTTCATTTTTAGATATTAACCATATTACCTATAATATTTTATCTCATGCTATTTTCAGTTACAAATCTTTATTCAAAACAATTTAAAAAGGTACATCAAATTGGAAAATCTATCGCCAAAGAATGCCAGTTCCCACTCTAGGCCGACCATGCTAATTCCGCATCGACACTTACCAACAGGTGAGATAGTGGTCAATCGATAGCCTTTATGATATAAAAAATATATACCATAAGATATAAGATAGATAGGATATTATATACTTATATTCTGTTAATAGCATAGTGCCTTGTTGTGTGAACTAGTCTAAAATCAAAAAGTTTGTCTAAAATTAAATAAAAAAATACGTATATATAATGTTTTATATTATAGTTAATACCCTTTGAAAATATTATCAATTATTTCTTTGATAACTTGGATCGATATTTATTCAATAACCTTAGATAACCTAAAAGTGATGAGAGCAAACGAAGCGCCAGGGCTCAAGCTATATTGGGTAAAGTTGACAAAAGCGCCGGCAAACAAAGGGCCGTCATAAACTTAAACTAAGATTTTGAAAAATATATTTCTCTAATATTAATGTCCCAGTTACACTGATTTACAGAGATAGACATAAAATACATCATTCTTTGGTTAAAAATACATAGATGTCTTTTTACCGCACGTAAAAAGAAGGGGTGTTATAAGTTTGACGAGTGTATCTGTGTATGTGTGTGTCTGTCTATAGCATTGTAGCACCTAAACAAATGGAGCAATTTTGATTTAGGTTTTATCTGATATGTGTCATAGTCGAGAGAGTTCTTAGCTATGATTCATGAAAATCCGTTTAGCCATTAACACTATGACCTTTTTTCCACATGATGACGACTATAACGTCAACTTTTATAGGTCTGACCAATTCGAAATACCGATTTTTGAATCCCCGTACTTCAATGATATTGTAAGAACGTGGTAGCACTGACCTGATGCGGGGGCATCTCATGGAATTTGCAGAATACTCAACTCCTCCTCACTAACTTACACAGAGATGTTTTGTTCGGGCTCATTGGAATGGTTTCAATTAAGTCAATGAAAACATTATAAACAGATCAGTCGGGATGGTTTTATATTTTGATTTCATTCATTCATTAACAGCCAGTATTCGTCCACTGCTGGACATAGGCCTCACCTATGGTGCGTCACTGAGCTCGATCTTCAGCTCCTTGCTTCCAACTGCTGCCAGCCAGCTTGCGTATACTATCGCTCCACCTAGCTGGAGGGCGTCCTACGCTTCGTTTACCGAGCCGTGGTCTCCACTCTAGAACACCTCTATCGATATTGTTTTAAATATAAGTATTTTATTAGAAAACAACAGCCAAAGGCCAGACTGGTGACAGTAAACAGAGGAAAGTACAATAAACAATATCGGCAGAGGGTGCCTAAACGAGCAACCAATGTTTGCGCCGCGGCGGCCAATACCGTAGCAATATCGTATTGTTGGGTGTTAGTGTTTGTTCTGCGGAATGTTGGCCTATGTTGGCTTACTGCAGGGTTATTCTCAATCATTCTAAAGAAAATTCGGATTCGGAAACTGCCTTTACTTCGACTTGGATCTTTGCAATTTTGCAATACTCCGATCGGTTCCTTTTGATATTTCGATTTGAAAAAATGAGTGATTCTAAGTGGAAAGGTTTTGCGCGGCAAAATAGCGAATTTATCGATATTCAAAATTTAAAATGAAGTTTGGGTGAATCAGGGAAATCAGGGTGTTGCCGGCTGGACGAGATTGACTTTCTTCTATATAATGTTAAAACAAAGGTCACAGCGGTTTTTATAAGCAGTAATAAAATTCAACAAAAACAAATTAAAAAAGTATTAACTGCAGATTCAGTTAGAGTCTTTTTTTTGCAGTGGGATGATGGAATAGTTAGACAATGTTGTTGGTGGATGATGATGAACGAACATAAATGTAACTAACATCGAAAGGGCCACCTGAGTTATAAACTAAAAATATTTACCTTTACTTTACCTATAAAGTACCTACCTATAGCATTACCTATTGCAACTTTATCTCTTCTTGTTTCGAATTTCACATCTCTTTACCTCTGTTACCGTTGGAAATGAACCTGAGAATTTAAAAGAAATGCACTCTTCAATTTTAAGTGAATCTCGACAATCTATATATATTCATGTTTCTAAAGATTTCCGTACCTTTCATCGAGAGTTTTAAATTCCTTTCAGATTTGAAACCTTGCTTTTACATCGCTCTATTGAAAGATAGGTAAAAATGTCGAGTTTGTTGAAAAACGATTTTCTCTTCTGTACCAAGTAATATTATAAAATTGTAATTGGACCGTTTCTGTTTATCAGAGATTTCTAATGAACTGTAGCAATATGTGAAGAAAAATATACTAAAGTTCTAATCACAATGTAGGAGATAGTCTCGCAATCCCGTAATCACACAAATGTTGATTGAAGGTACGGCCACACCGCGGCGTCCTGCGATCTGCGGGCGCGATCTCAGTACTTTTCAATTGTTTTCTGATCGCGTTTGGTGTAAACCAGTCGGTACAAATACTACTGCGCTATCTGATCGCCGCGTAGATCGCGCACGGAGGACGCTGCGGTGTGTCCGTACCTTGACAAAGATTTACAGTGATACAATTCTTGGTGTTGTCGGATATCAGTTAGTTAGTTATATTTTAAGTTATATATCTACGATATAACTTATCCTGTTATTGATTTATCTGCCTGGATCGTCGCAATTACGACTTTGCAGCAATGACTCAAAGATTTGTGTCATTAGTCTTGCAGTTATGCCACCAGACCAGCTTATTCTGTTACCTTATATCATGAAAAACACTTATTTTGAGCGTCGTTCTAACAGTGGTCCAAAGGGCCCCACAGACTACATATCAGTTCACCTGCAGTCCCTGGTCGTATAAGGCGGCCTGTCGTCCAAAGTCTGCATATCCCACTCACGATCAGTGCAATGATCGAATATCAGTTCTAAGTTAGAGCCGGTAGAGTCCGGCTCTCAGTTCGAGTTTTTCGCCAGATGGTCGTCAGTCCGAAACCTGAAGCGAAACTGTGAGTGTGTGACCTGCTGTGATTACTAAGAGGCTGTTCTAGTCCGGCTAACTGATAGTCTGTAGGGTCCTTTAGTGTTGCCATTGGGTACAATCTTTCATAGGATGCTTCGATATTAGTTGTTTATGTTATTATATTAGGTCGTTCTTACAATAATAACATTGTTTATGGGCTATGAATAAAAAGCAAACAATATCGAGCCACGTTCACTGGGCGCAACGAAGCGAAATCGAAATTAAATAAATTTAGATGAGGGAAAAGAGAGAATGTGTGAGATATTGATTAGGTTTTTTTTATACTTTATAGGCTAGCGTTTGACCACTATCTCACCTGTTGGTAAGTGATATGCGGTCGAGGATGGTAAGCACGCTAGGCCTAGAATGGGAATTGGCTCTCAACGATAGCTGCCGGAACATATTAGATGTCTGGCGACAGATTTTCTAACTTTAGGCTGGTAGCTGGCCAGGCGGACACTAGATAGTGTCCTACCACTATGCGGGGGTTGTTGGTTTCATAACGATGTTTTTCCTTCACAAAAGGACCACTATGAAAAGCGCACATAATTTTTTCGATAGAATAAACATATATTAAAAAAAAAATGTTATCGAAGAAATATTCAAATCGATTGACTTTTTTTTAAAATTCAGTATAGTCAGGCGTTTGATGATCTGATGTTAAGTGATGATGTGGTTCTAGATGTAGCACGCTTGCCTAGAAGATACATATTTGTTCGAAGACCCCCAGATGGTATCTTTCTGGAAACATAGACTCAGGCAAGTAATTCCACTCAATACTTTAATGCTTCCATAATTATGTTGTACATAAAGTTCTTAAATCCGGTACAAGACATCATTATGGACCCTGTTGGGCACATGCAAAATTATAAAACTAATTGAGAGACGCTGAAAAAAGGAGCAGGATATAATTAAAATGAATTACAATATTGTTGTGTCGTCAATGTTGTGTGTGTTAATGTTACTTGTATTTGTTTTATTTTTTTACCGACTTCACAAAAAAGGAGGAGGTTCCCAATTCGTCTGTATGTTTTTTTTGAAAATAAATTATTTGACGTTCGTTATGACTTTTATTGAGTTATGTAATTTATTGAATATTTTTATGGACATTACCTAAGGACTATTTGGCTCCTTGGCAGTAAGTATAATGTATGTGGAAGCTAAAAATTATTCAGTATATCTTTCATCTTCACCAACGCAGGTGACGCCGCGGGCAAGTCCTAGCTTATAAATGTTTTCCTGAAAGCTATTGAAAGCCATTTGCTACTTTGCAATCGACAAGTACGTTTGAAAGAGATTCCACGAAAGATTTGTGTTGATAGAACTAATAGGCGAATTGTTTTCACTAAAATTACTTAAGTAGACATAAAAATATTATTTTGAGTGATTTATTTAGACGTCTCAGTCTCAACAAACGAAAAATATTGAAAGGTTTCGTTGTGGGCAAAAGCTCAGATTTCTGTTAAGACTCGAAAGTATTTGAACGAATATTATATTTTGACTTATATACCTACTATAGTGTTGACGCTTAGTTACGTAAGACAGTTTAAATAAAACTGGCCAAGTGCGAGTCAGCATCGCGTCTCTTATCGCACATTTAGGGAGGGTTCCGTACAATACGAAACATAACAGAGTTTCAACCTCATATATTTGATTAATTGATATTACCAAGAATATTTGGTTTGGTCGCGATCTAGAAAGACGGGGCTCGTTTACTAGCGCCATCTATGTCATTTTGCTGAAACTAATTAGATAGATGGCGTTTAAAAATACGTTTTTTGTATGGGGACCCCCTATAATTTTTAACTTTATTTCGTTTTTAGTATTTGTTGTTCTAGCGGCAACAGAAATACACCATCTGTGAAAATTTCAACTGTCTAACTATCACGGTTAATGAGCTATAGCCTGGTGACAGACGGACAGACAGACAGACAGACAGACAGACAGATAGACAGACAGACAGACAGACAGACGGACAGACGGACAGCGGAGTCTTAGTAATAGGGTCCCGTTTTACCCTTTGGGTACGGAACCCTAAAAATAAAACAACCAACTTCCATGCCCCGCAAGTCAAATTCAGTAGCAAGTTTGAGAAGTTTATCGTCATATCTCTGGAGATTCTTATCAAATCTCGATGAAATTACAATGAGACCACGTCGAAAATATACCCTACCGATCAACAAAAACGAATCGAATCGGTTCATAATTGACGAAGTAATGGCGTAACATACATACAAAAAAAACAACATACAGACGAATTAAGAACCACCTGCTTTTTGGAAGTCGGTTAAAAAGTATACTACATGAAGCAGTTGCTTTTACTTAATAAGTGTACGGTAATAGTTTTTTAATTAGCGTTTGTTAACTATCCCACATCACGTCACGTCATTAAATCATGCTGTATGCTCAACCTAGAATGGTTCATTCAGTTACTCTGAAATGGCTGCAGCTCGAATCATCTTGTTGAACTGATATCAAACATAAAAATGCATTAGAAAAACAGGTTTTCTAGATATCAAGGCTGTACTTAAAGAAACAGAAAGATGTATTCCAATAAATAGCGCAGTGTGAACAACTTTTTAATTTACCAAAGCACTTGAGTTCTACGCAAGACGACACTTCTGCCGTAATCGATCACTGCAAAAAAATAAAAAGTAGGTAAAAGTAGACCCAATCCATTTGTTTGCATTTTATCTGGCTGGGAGATATCGCCGATATCCCGTAAGCCCGCCTCCATTCAGAGATATAAATCACGCAGAATTAGACTCCATCTTTTGCGTGAGGGTTGTCAGAGATTTTTTTAAAGCACATTTAGATACATAATAGATAATAGATTTTTAGATATTGTATTTATTATATTACAGTAAGCACATGTGAGACTCAACTTTTAATGTAATTTAGGGTGACGGGCGCGTTGTAGAGATGCTCAAAATTCTGTCAATCCAGAATTTTGCGTGCCACAGTATGTATAAGTCTTCGTTTACTATTAGGCGAGTGTTTTGTTCGTTTAATTACATGCGTTATCGTAAAAATGTTGTCTATTTAAGTATTTGACGAGATGGACCCTGTAGCCTCAATGAGTTTTATTTATGTTTATTGAATTTTGGCTGCGATAACGATATCACAGCCTGAATGTCTGAGGTCTTGCTTATCATCAGCGCCAAATATTATTTTTAGTTATGCAAAGATTGAAGGTATATTTTGTCTACTTAAAAAATATTTGCATAGTTTGACACTTATGGATGATCTATATTGTTTTTGGATTTGAGCGTACTTATTCCATTTGTTTTTTGGATACTGATATGTCAATAAATGCAAGGTTAGCAAGTTTTACCCACTTTCTAGTAGAACTATGTAGGCGTTTTTGTAGAGGTACATTCATTGTTTCAGGTCTTCGGTAAAGACTATTTACATATAAAAACTGAACTGCATTATCGTTCATTTTGCTTGAATTAAGCAAACGCACTAACAAATCACAATAATATGCTACATACATTTATAAACTACATTTTTTTTTACATTTGCTTCATTTATATATTTTTTGTCATTTGGGGCAGCCCTAGCAACAAATGAAAACCGTTTAGCAAAAACACGCCTAATCCCGCCTCCGCTAATGACGTATTAAGACGTAGCTACGTGTACAGACGTCGTCGCGACGTATATAGACGTCTGTTTGCGCCTTTTTTCGCCGTACACGGTAATTAAGATGTTTCCGGAACTTTCTGGGGATTTCGTTCGCAATTAAGTAGCTGTTTTGCGGAATATATTTATTGTGATTACACAATGCAGCGTTGTGTAGTAAGAAATCTTTTTTTCGAAGCAAAAGAAGGGTCATGGTATTAACAACATTATTTAAAGTCCCGTTTCCATCAGAGCGGAATGGACAGGAAATGTGTTAACCAATAATATTTTGTTGCGCTGCTAGATTTCACAGTGCGATAAAATTATATTGGTTGTTGAGTTGACACACATCTCTCCTCTTCACCTTGGATAGCGAACCTAAAGGGCCTTATTCACGGTCCATCCCGGCTGTACGTCAGCTCAAGGACATGCACGATGCACGATGCAAAAGTATCGTGAATAGGCTTGACGTACGTCGATAATTATTATTAATTGTTTGCTGTACTTACACGGGGATGTAAGGGAGCACAATTTCACCTTAGTGCTCCCAGCCAACCTCACCTGCCCGCGGTGCATCCTGCCGATCAGCTGACGAGGCTCTGGCGACCGACCAATGGCGGTATAACCATTCCAAGCGGCGTAACTAAATACCACAGACCGGTGACGGGCAGCAGCGTCACCGGTGCGAGAAGCTACGTCCTGCGATCACCCAACCCGACTGCCCAGCGCGTGGTGATTATTTGGGCAAAACCTTCATGGCAGACACAACCACACAACGGCCCCCAGTTCCCGGTCGCCCTGCTATTCCTGTCCAAGGCGGCGGTCATGGTAACGGCGGGGCAGGGGGTGCTAAGAATCCTCGGGCTACGGTAGGCCGCCAACACCGACTGACACTGGCAACGTACAACGGACGCACGCTACGGCTTGATGAACATCTGGCACAACTCGAAGAGGAGCTGAAGAACATAAGATGGCACATTCTAGGGTTATGTGAAATCCGAAGAGAGGGGGAGGATACCGTGACCCTGGAATGCGGTCATCTTATGTACTTCAGAGAGGGAGACCAACCATCCCAAGGCGGTGTCGGGTTTTTGGTCCACAAGGTCCTCTCTGACAACGTTCTAGAAATCTCCAGTGTGTCGACAAGGGTAGCGTATCTTGTGATCAAACTCACCGAGAGGTATAGCCTTAAAGTTATCCAAGTATACGCACCGACTTCGGCACACTCGGATGATGAAGTGGAAGAAATGTACGAGGACATTTCCAAGGCCTTGCACACCACCCAAAAAGCTCACTTCAACGTTGTCATGGGGGATCTCAACGCTAAAGTGGGAGTACAATCAAGCAGCGAATCGGTAGTAGGTCCACACGGAATTGGAAGCAGGAATCATAGGGGGCAAATGCTCGTCAACTTCCTGGAAAAAGAGGGGCTTTTTCTGATGAATTCTTTTTTTCAGAAAGATCCCCGTCGGAAGTGGACGTGGCAAAGCCCCGACTCTATGACCAATAACGAGATCGACTTCATTATGACGGACAAGAAGCGTATATTTAGAGATGTCTCAGTGATCACTAGGTTTAAAACCGGCAGTGATCACCGACTAGTCCGAGGCACTCTAGATATCGACTGCAAGCTTGAACACGTCCGTCTAATGAAGTCCACGCTCCGACCTAACATGCTCCAGTCCGTAGTTGGGTCTGAAACATTCCAGCTGAAACTGGAGAACCGATTCGCTGCCCTGGAAACCACAGTCGACGTTGATATTGACCAAGATCTCGACCAAGTGGTGGAAATCCTCAGGGAAGAGGGAACGAAATTCTGTGAGACGCGAGGTGCCGTTAAGAAGTCTAAGCTTTCAGGAGAATCTCTGCAGCTAATTCAGAAGCGGCGTGAAACTCCTGCAGTCACTTCGTCAGCACAGCGGTCTTTGAACAAAAAGATCACGAAGCTCGTAAGACGTGACCTCCGGAATTCCAACACAAGCTCTATTAAAGAAGCGATCGAGCGCAACCGGGGGTCAAAAGTCTGTGTTCAAGAGCTGGGCCGAAGCCATCTGACGAAGTTGACCATATCTAACGGGAGTGTCGTCGCTTCTAAGCCGGAGATTCTCATGGAAGTTAAAGACTTCTACGGCCACTTATACACCTCACAAGCGTCCCGTCCCCAACCCCATATTGAGGATCCTAGAGCCACTCTTACCCGCCACTATACCGAAGATTTGCCAGATATCAGCCTAGACGAAATGGTGTTGGCTCTCAGACAGCTTAAAAACGGAAAAGCCCCCGGAGAGGATGGAATTACAACGGAGCTCTTAAAAGCTAGTGGAACTCCTACGCTACAACAGCTTCAGCGTATTTTCAATTCTGTCCTCTTTTCGGGGAGAACTCCGAAGACGTGGAGCAAGAGTGTAGTCATTATGTTCTTTAAAAAAGGAGACAAAACCCTATTAAAGAACTATCGATCTATTTCACTCTTGAGTCACGTCTATAAGCTGTTTTCGAGAGTCATCACAGATCGTCTCGCGCGTAAACTCGACGAGTTCCAGCCCCCTGAACAGGCTGGGTTCCGAGGAGGATACGGCACCATAGACCACATACACACTGTGCGGCAGGTTATACAGAAGACAGAAGAGTATAACCAGCCCCTGCGTCTAGCATTTGTGGACTATGAGAAAACCTTTGACTCTATTGAAACCTGGTCTGTTCTGGAGTCCCTGCAACGGTGCCAAGTTGATTGGCGATACGTGCAAGTGCTAAGAGGTTTGTATGAAGCCGCGACTATGACCGTCCAAGTACAAAATCAGCAGACTGAACATATCCCTTTACATCGAGGTGTGAGACAAGGGGACGTGATTTCCCCCAAATTTCAAGTTCAAGACGCTGAACTAGAAAGGACGAGGCATAAACATCAACGGCGAAAACCTCTCACACCTGAGATTTGCGGGCGATATCGTTATCATGGCTGAAACCGTACAGGACTTGGAATACATGCTGACCACCCTTGCTGATTCTTCTGCACGCATCGGTCTCCGGATAAACTTGGATAAGACCAAGATCATGTTCAACGAACATGTCATTCCGGAACCGATTGCCTTAAACGGAGTCCCTCTCGAGACTGTTCAAGAATATGTCTACCTTGGCCAAATCTTGCAATTGGGTAGAAACAATTTCGAGAAGGAAGTCCGCAGAAGAATACAGCTGGGATGGGCAGCATATAGAAAATACGTCGAGTCTTTTCATCGCCGATACCACAGAGCCTAAAGACAAAAGTCTTTAATGAGTGCGTCCTACCTGTAATGACATACGGAGCCGAGACGTGGACACTGACGGTGCGACTGATCCACCAATTAAAAGTCGCTCAGCGAGCTATGGAAAGGGCTATGCTCGGAGTATCTCTGAAAGATCGAATTCGAAATGAAGTCATCCGACAGAGAACCAAGGTTATCGACATAGCTCAAAGGATTAGCAAGCTGAAGTGGCAGTGGACTGGTCACATCTGTCGTAGAACCGATAACCGTTGGGGTAGACGTGTTCTAGAGTGGAGACCACGACTCGGGAAACGAAGCGTAGGACGCCCTCCAGCTAGATGGAGCGATGATATACGCAAGCTGGCTGGCAGCGGTTGGAAACAAATAGCTGAAGATCGAGCTCAGTGGCGTGCCATAGGAGAGGCCTATGTCCAGCAGTGGACGAGTACAGGCTGTTAATGATGATGATGATGATGATACTTGCACGACCGATTTTGCATCCAGCGAGCACCCCCACCACTGTGAGCGTCGTGCAGATGGACAGTGAATAACGCGGACGTACGTCAGGTCAGAGCAGTCCAGCATCCTGCGGCTTGATGGTGTATAGACTTGCTGTACAGCAGATTTAACAGATACGTATAATATACATTTATAATTTAAAACGTTTTTCGTTCTATTTACTCTGCTCGCTTGATGCGCGCACGACAGTCAGTATGCTACATCCAGCGCCGCGGCCTTGAGCTGACGTACAGCCGGGATGGATCATGAATAAGGCCCTTTAGTAATATAGATGTTTAATTCTAGAAAATAGAAAAAATATCTTTAATGTAAATCTGCTAAAACCGATAAATTGGGTACCTACGCAGACTATAGCACCGTTGTAGAGAGTTACATATCCTGTGCACGCATCAGCGGTGCAGCCCCCTGATTTCAATCATTCAAAAAACTATTGGGATTCGGAAGCTTAATTTTTGATTTTGAATATTGATAAATCCCTGAGCTATTTTGTCGCGGAAATCTTTCCGATTAAATTCACAGATTTTTTCGAATTGAACTAACAAAAGTAACCGAATGGAGCATTGTGAATAATTGCAAATATCCACGTTGAAATAAAAGCAGTTTTTGAAAAGAAAGATTTTTCTTTTTCAAAAAGAATTTGCTTTCGAATGGTTGAGAATAACAAAGTAGAAGTTCAGTGTCTTCGGAAGGCGATGGTCGAGCGCATGAATCTGTCTCTGCAGGCAGTCTTCAAATAAGGTGAAGCTAATCTGTTCAGTTTCAATGCGACTAATTTCCAAGCCATAGAAAAAAAAATCAATAATACCACACGTCTTCTATTTCCCGCCTTTACTCGTATTAATTATATCAGAAGGAAGAACATTAGCTATTTCATTGTGGATGCATAACCACACATTCGTACTTTAGGGTACGTATATCACGAGCCCCTGTACATTTAATGATCCCATTCTACGTCCCATCCCCTGATTAAAACCGACTAATTAAATAAATCTACCTGTTTAATACCCCGCCCGTTAGATGGCGCTAATCAAAATAATCAAATCAAGATGGCCGTCACGCGCGCTTTCAATTTGCAAAGTGTCTTCGTTATTTACTTTATTTAATTCAATTTGTGACTAGCATTTTGATGGCATTTGTGATTAGACTGGTTGAAAATAGGCTAGGTATTTGTTACGTGAAACTCACATTGGCACAACCATTGAGGATATCATGAGACAAGCTTCAGGTTTTCAGTGTAGGTAAACCTAACCTCTTAGAAAATAAAGACGAGTGTATTATCTAAGCCTTACCTATTTTACCTACTTAGTTAATTTTACTTTGTGTAATATTACAACAAGACTTTGATTGGGTGGTAATATTTATGTCTAAGTTTTTGATTTATACTTACATAAAAATTATGAATTCGAAAATTAGGTAGGTACCTAAGTATGTACCTACCTAATTTTCGTATTTACACAATTAGAACATATACCTGGGGTGTAAGAGAGCACAAATACCACCTCAGTGCTCCCAGCCAACCCAACTCCCAGCCTGTGGTGCATCCTGCTGACTAACAAACGAGGCTCTGGCAACCCACAAATGGCTGTATAACCATTTCAAATTATGGCGTAGCTGAATACTACAGGCCGGTGACGGGCAGCAGCGTCACCGGTGCGAAGAGCTACGTCCTGCGATCGCCAAACCGCCTGCCCAGAGTGGCGATTAAGGCATACCCCTCCTAATGAGCCGAAGATCGGGCTCAGTGGCGTATCTTGGGAGAGGCTTACGTCCAGCGGTGGACTGACACAGCAAACATTTTTAGTGGTACTAGTAATGACAGCAGTGTTGTCAATGCAACAAAAACAGTAAATTAAAACGACCGACGACCGACGCGACCTCAATTTCTGCGACGGTTACGTAGTAACTATTATATAATCTGTAACGACGGTTCTCTTTTTGCACAGACTCTATATAATACCACGAGTTGCAGCTAGGTCTTCTACTTATAATCAATTTGTGGCATCGTCACATAATCTCGTGAGATCGAAACCAAGTCCGCGATCCAAAAAAACACTCCAATAAAGAAACTCGCTCCATATTCCATGAAACATTAAAATTACCCTTCAAAGTGGAATGCGAAAATCGCGGTGAAAATGATAGAATTACCATTCCCTTTATTCCGTTCCGAATCTGAGCAAATTGAATCTTCAGGGATTTGCCCTTTGCCGGCAGTCAGTACTTTACACGTCACGATCTGGCTGGTTTATTGGGTTGTCGGTGGGGAATTCAGATGGAACTGGAAATGTCTATCTATGGGAATGTACCTACCTACTGTACCTACTGTGACAATAGCTTGGAATGAACCTACGCTATGTTTGTGAATTACAGAAATAAATAAAGGAATATTCAGTTTAGAGCCTACGATGGTAGGAAGGTTATTCTATGTTCCTATCTGAGCGATATTGCCTAATGGCAGATTTGTCTGGTAGATATCGCACCTAGCGATAAGATAGCCCATTGTATTTTCATAATAGGTATTACACCCATTTTTGAAAAGTGTCTCAAGTAGATTCTATAGTGCTATAGAAGCAATAAAAAATCTCATTTTTTTTATTTAATCGCCATATAAATGCTTTTAAATTTTGCATTTTCACATTTCGCGCGTAATTGGATGAAAACGCTGGACGCGGTGGACGCCATATTGCTTTGTGATCGTGACGTCAGTATGCAAGTAAACAAATGCAGTAATATGATAGTTGACAGTTGACACTTCTAAGTTTACTTAGCCGTGTGACGTAATAACATGGCGACTACTGGCGACTACTATTTAATGGTGTTATGAAACAGATTAAAAAAGCTGAAACCTTTGAATTGAATTGTAAAATTTAGTTTGCTATTTTATGAACTAAAACTAACGTTTTCCGACTGCTTTTTGGCTAAGCTATCTCAATAATATGTTTTTAGATCTTTTCTCATATATAGTAAAATACCAATTGAACATAAGTGCCTACTCGTATTTAATTTAGTGTGCTGCATTCGAAGACTTGGTATTACGCTACGCTACTGCAATAGTGCTGAATGATTGTTATTATTTATTTATTTATTATACACACGGCTGGTTGAAACGACACGGGACCAAAATGCTGGCATGTATTTTAGCTCAGAGACTAACCATCGCCATTCAACGGGGGAATACAGCCAGCATTTTGGGAACTTTACCTACTGGTAGTGGTTTGGTAGACTAAATTTTAGTTTTTATGGTTTTTTTATTAGGTATATTTATTTGTTTATAGTTAAGTAGTTTTAAAAATATATTAATGTATAATAGTGTTATAGAACTTTAGTTAAATGTAAACAACAAATAGGTAATACATTTATTACATAGAATTATTTATCATTAAGTATGTAGATAAGGTAACGGAGTAGGCAAGACGCTATCCTGATTGTAAAAGACGACATTTTTCTGACAAAACAACTAGGTACTTTGCAACTATATCACTAAATATACATTACACGACGTGTATATGTTTAAGTACTACATAGTTATTACGTGTTTATTATCCTAAATATTAATGGAACCCAGTAACTCAGTCCGTGCCTCCTAAAGTACTTGAAACGTTTCGTTTTAGTGCCGTGTGGGACAATCGTAAAACGTAACGAGTTGAAACATCACCATTTATCTGGTAGGGATTTAACATGGTCTTTATGATAGGCCCTTATCTTACACCCCCGGAACACTACTATTGAATTTATTATTTTTAACCGACTTCAAAAAAAGGAGGAGGTTTCTCAATTCGACCGTATATATTTTTTTTTTTTTAATTTTTTTTTTTAATGTTTGTTCGCGGATAACTTCGTCGTTTATGAACCGATTTCGATTATTCTTTTTTTGTTCGAAAGGAGATATCCCAAGTGTGGTACCATGGTATTTTTATCGAGGTATGATAAGTATCTCCAGAGATATTGAGATAAACATCTCAAAATTGGTACTGAAAATGAATAGCGCGGCATTGAAGTCGGTTGTTTTTTAGTTTTTAAACGATATTATTGAAGTTATACTTATTATATTTAGTATACTTTAAATAAACTGGCCAAGTGCAAGTCGGACTTGCACTCGTAGGGTTCCGTAACACAGTTAAGTATTCCATAACTATGATATTTCGCAACTACAAAATTAACTTTGTTTTTCATAGTATTTGTATGACTGTATCTCGTTCAAACCAATTTTTGTTGTTAGTTTTTATTAAGATCTACAGCATATATTTTATTTTAGATTTTTCACTCCCATACTTTAAAAGTTAGAGGGGGGGGGGGGGGGGGACACACATTTTACCACTTCAGACGCGCCTATTTTTCAAATTATTGACTTTGAGAAAAAATGATTTTAGGAACCTCAATGTCATTTTTGAAGACCCATCCATAGACACCCCACACGTATAGGTTTGAAGAAAAAAAACATTTTTTGTTTAAGTTCCATGCATGGGTTGCCCTTAAACTTTTATATTTTTTTATTTTTGAATAAAAATCGGAAAGCGGTTCACAGCTACCTACTAAGTTTCAATTCTGTAGTCTTAACAGTTTCGGAATAAAATGGCTGTGACATACGGACGGACAGACAGACAGACATGACGAATCTATAAGGGTTCCGTTTTTTGCCATTTGGCTACGGAACCCTAAAAATATGAGAGCATTCTAACGATGCGCGCGCACAGCATAAGTTCTACTACACCATGAATTTAGTCGGAAATTTCGCTTTGGAGTAGAATCTAGTAAGATTATTCTTTGGTACTATTGTGAAGTGATCTATGTTCAAGATATTTATTTATTCCAGTGTTTCTATACATACATACATTTGTAGTAGTAGGACTTCTTCGGTACCACCACTTTTCCAATTAATTTTCAGTCGTGAAATAGGGATGTTTTTCAGTTGAAATGGCAAGGCATCCAGTGAAATTACAGAGCATGTTGTGAGACTCAACATCTTTATGTCTCAAGGTAACAGGCGCAGTGCAGTGAAATGCAGTCTGACAGTCCAGAATGTTACGTACCGCTGTATCTGTAATAGGCAGACGTCATCGCTTACCATCAGGCGAGTGTCGTGCTTGTCCTGTTAACTTATATCATAAAAAATAGAGGAATAAAATAATCAACAAGTAATATTTTAGAAAACTTTTTTAAACACAAGCTTTTACATAACCTAGCATCAGAGTAAGTCAAGACAAATCCAACGAGCCCAAATACGACGGGTATAACATGTGTAGTTTAGAAGTTCCCTTGGCTACCTTCCAGCTCCATCATCACATCAGCACGATGTCATCACAATATTGCATTGTCACGCGATTTACACATGTATGCCAAATTTCAGCTCAATCGAACCCCTGGATGTCGCTCTAAAATCAATCACAAGATTTGTGACGGACAAATAAATTCGCCGTAAAGTAGAGATAAAGCTTGTAATAAAAATACCTATAATCTATTCAAGCTTTTTCAATTATCACTACGGTTACTTATACTATTCATTATTCTGTGTCATGATTGTTTGTGAAACTAAGTTATAAAAGTTTTTCAATGTATTTTTTTTGTATCATCGAGGTGTGTACCTATTCTTAATTATTATTTTGTCGTCGTTTCTACATATGCCAACATTTTGCTGTTTTACCCTACGTAGGACAATATCGTATTCAAAATATTAAAACCAGCCAAAGATCAAAATGAAACCACAAATATTTCACGAGACTTACCTACCCCGTACGTGCCTCTAGGAGGTTGACGGAGCCAAACACCGTGACTCGACAAACCGACGACAAACATCCAACGACTTTAAACCAATTTATACATTGCATTACATCTCCAATAACTCCATCAAATACTTTCGATTTTGGTATTTATTACCCATTAAATAAGGTACATGTATTTCGCAAATTGGATCGTTGGCATACATTGGAATTTGATACTTATATCTTATAGGATAAGATTTAAGTATTTTGCAAAGTGGTGTTTTATGTGCAAGACAAGTGGTTGAATTAGAGTGGTAAGTTAAAGTGGTGGATGATCTGAGACCGTCGACGAGAGAACGATGTTTACCTTCTGTAGTTTTGTATAATCATCATGACATTTCTGTTAAGCTGTGAAAGAATGTGGATACTCTGAAGACTTCGAGTATCTTGGTTTATTTATCTGAGTTTGTAGATCAACTTTTATTTGATTTTGTTGTAAAGACAAGTACAATACAATAATAAGGATCGTTTAAAAACTAAAAAACTAATCTGTCACCAGGTGGAGCAACGATATACGCAAGCGTTGGGCTGTGACTGGAAAAGAAGAGCCAAAGATCGGGTTCAGTGGAGTATCTTGGGAGAGACGTCCAGCAGTGGACTGACAACGGCTGATTATGATTAAAAATAAACAAAGACTGACTTCATATTCCGCGCTAGTCACTTTTTTTATGGTAAAAGGTAACACCACCAGGACAAGCGCGACGCTTGCCTGGTGGTTTATAAGCAATGACGTCTACCTATTACAGATACACTTTCAGTACTTAGCAATTCTCTCTGGAGATACACATCAAACCTCGATGAATTCTACAAAGGGATCAAACAGAAAGAACTCTGAGGTAACAAAAAGTTTTGATATTTTTGAACATTTTTCGAAATAGCTGAAAGAGGATTTTTATACTTTTTCTACCCCCCTACATCTCCACCACTTTGAAAAAGTTCCAAAAACTGAATCGACAAAAAATTCCAATTATCGAACCTAGGCTCACAAAATTTCACGAGAATCGGTTTTTGTAGTGGCACTTGGCAGGACTGTTTCGGTTTCTGCTAGTCCGTCTGGGGCGGTACCACCACTTTGCCAATTAATTCAGCCACAAAATAGGAGCTTTTTCGGTTAGAATTGTAATTTTACTGGACACTTTGCCAGTGTCCAGTAAAATTACAAATTACATTATCTATACGTCTCAAGGTAACATGCGCAGTGCGGCGGCATGCAAAATTCTGGCTATCCAAAATGTTGCATGCCGCTGTATCTGTAATAGACGTATAGTAGACGTCATCGCTTACCATCAGGTGAGCGTCGTGCTTGACCTGTTATCTATATCTATACTAATATTATAAAGAGAGAACATTTGTATTTTTGTATTTTTGTATTTTTGTATTTTTGTATTTTTGTATTTTTGTATTTTTGTATTTTTGTATTTTTGTATTTTTGTATTTTTGTATTTTTGTATTTTTGTATTTTTGTATTTTTGTATTTTTGTATTTTTGTATTTTTGTATTTTTGTATTTTTGTATTTTTGTATTTTTGTATTTTTGTATTTTTGTATTTTTGTATTTTTGTATTTTTGTATTTTTGTATTTTTGTATTTTTGTATTTTTGTATTTTTGTATTTTTGTATTTTTGTATTTTTGTATTTTTGTATTTTTGTATTTTTGTATTTTTGTATTTTTGTATTTTTGTATTTTTGTATTTTTGTATTTTTGTATTTTTGTATTTTTGTATTTTTGTATTTTTGTATGTTTGTAATGATTTGTCTCAAAAACTACTGAACTGATTTAAAAAATTCTTTCACTATTACATAGAATGGACTTTCGGAATTAAAATAGGCTATATATTATCCCGTTTAAATCAAAGGTACATTCGTGGAGACCTAATTTGCAACCTAAGTCGGCAAATAAACGGTCAAAAAAACACGTTTCTTACGAACGCTGCTTAATTGAAAATAGATAGAAGAATATTTTCTATGCAAGAGTTGTACAACTTAATAAGACCTACAAAAAAGTCCGAGACAGCATATGTCTATCTCTTAAGGTTTACTCACAGTAACCATTTTAATCTTAAAATTTTTGTTAAAAAATATTACATAACTTCGAAGGCTATTTTCAAGTATATAGTATTCATCCTTATTACGTTAATTAGCTTGGCCACATATTATAGATTAAAATTGTCCTTTACAGTATATAATTCAAAAGAAAACTCTAGAAGATATCACGAATTTCATATACACGCACCGCAAAATTAATAAAATATCTGCAGTGAAACCACAGATTAGGTCATAGTTACTTCGAAAATGTTATTATAAGCTTAGCGATGCTGTAGATCCCCACCGATCAAAAGTCAATATAGTATAATAATATGATCTATTGTATAAAATAATATTCATCTATATATATAATAATATAATATTTTATACCACCCCGACTGATCTATGTATAATCTTTTCATTAAAAGCATTCCAATGACTCTAAACACGACATTTAAAATCTGAGCTGTAAGTTGGTGAGGATTTGAGTATTCTGTAGAGTCTAGGAGATGTCCCAGCATCAGGTCAAAGCTTCCATGTTCTTACAATATCGTTGAAGAAGAAGATTTTCGAATTGATCAGACCTATGAAAGTTGATTTCATAGCGCAATTAACTAGAAAAAAATCTCATAGTTTTATAACGATTGAACGAATTTTCATGAATCAAAGAAAACTCTCGATGAAGATATCTATCAAACAAAAAACTATCAATAATAAAAACAAAATCGGTTCATCCGGTTAGGGGCTAAGATGCTACAGACAGACACACAGATACACACGTTAAACGTATATTACCCCTACATTTTGCGTCGGGGAACGCGTAAGGTTACGGCGGCAGATGTTCACCTTTTTTTTATATCATATAAGCTAGCGTTTGACCACTATCTCACCTGTTGGTAAGTGATGATGCGGTCGAAGATGGTAAGCACGCTAGGCCTAGACTGGGGAACTGGCTCTCAAGGATAGCTGCCGGAACACATTAGATGTTTTTGGTGACAGAATGTCTAACTTGAGGGTGGTAGCTGGCCAGGCGGACACTAGATAGTGTCCTACCACCATGCGGGGGTTGTTGGTTTCTTAACGATGTTTTCCTTCACCGGAGGGCCACTGTGAGAAGCGCACATACATTTTTCGATGGAAAAATCCATTGGTGCACGGTAAGGTTTGAACTCGGTACCCCGGCATCAAAGCCGACCGTTCTCCCGATTACGCCACCGGGCCCGGGCTCCTTGGTGGTAAGCTACTTTTTGGTTGATTTAATGATCCCACTACCACTGTACGAAAACTCATGATTCATGAATGCACATAAAACTTTCATTGGTAGGTATATAGCTAGGACTAGAACCAACGACCGTCGGGTCAGAATCAGGGTAACTATCCTTTACGCTAAAGGGCCGTCCAATATCACTACGTAAGTATTATAAAACAAATTCCATCACTGCGTCTGTCTGTCTGTTCGCAATAATCTCAATAGCTACTGAACGGATTATCATGCGGTTTTCACCAATAGCCAGAGTGTTTATGAGGAAGGTTTAGGTGCATAATTCGTTAAGGTTTTGTGTAAATTGGATGAAATATGACGATTATTGTTAAATATGTTCATATTTTATATTCGATGCAACAAACTGATGCAAATGTTGTAGGCATGTTCTACCCGTGCGAAGTCGGGGCGGGCTGCTAGTTTTATATAATACAAAAAAAGAAATACGAGTTGAGAACATACATCCGGACATAATACGAAAGCAATTTTTCCCAAGCTTTTTTTATATTTCTCATATAGGCTAGTGTTTGACCACTATCTCACCTGTTGGTAAGTGATGATGCGGTCAAAGATGGTAGCACACTAGGCCTAGAATGGGAACTGGCTCTCAAGGATACCTACCGGAACACATTAGATGTCTGGCGACAGATTTTCTAACTTAAGGGTGGTAGCTGGCCAGGCGGACACTAGATAGTGTCCTACCACCATGCGGGGGTTGTTGGTTTCTAAACGATGTTTTCCTTCACCGGAGGGCCACCGTGTAAAGCGCACATACATTTTCGAAAAAAAAATCCATCAGTGCACGGTGGAGATTAAACTCGGTATCTCAGGCGTCAAAACCGACCATTCTCCCACTACCCCACTGGCCCCTGAAGCGGAGACCTTTGTTGGAACAGTATAAACCAAATAATCTTATATGTACTAGCTTAGTACTAAACTAGGCCGTTAGTTAGCGCTGCTATCTTCGTGATCGCTGGTTTCTGTATGTAGTTTATGTAAATAATGTTATAATTGTACTGTCGACTGTTCATTCGTCTGTGAAATACTCTCCTTACTTACTGTTATAAATCGCTTATTACAAACTCAATCCTGCGCTTTTTGCCCTAATCCCATCAACCTTTGCTTCCCTGAGTCAATAAACACACCATGTATAATTGCCATCAGTGGATACCTTTCGGCATGTTCACATTGTGCAATTGGCCAACTTCCTTGTTGATAAACTGGCCGCGGGTTCACGTGCCGCCATTGTGTACAATCTGCATTATAAATTATAATGTTTTATGAACGCTTGCACCTGCACTGTTTAAGCTGTGAGCACACTATGGTGGGAGATAGTTGTCGCCAGTGGGGATAGACTATTGGCCACCTGTCCTTTAATTTTTCAACCTTCTCCCAAAAAGTTCTCAATTCTGTATTTATATTTCTAACCAACTTTACAAAAAAGGACAGGTTCTCCATTCGCCGGAAGCTACTTTTTTATGTATGTTCGCTGATTCTTCAAGAATGAACCGATTTGGAAAAAAAAAATGTTTGGTTTAAAAGGGTAATATATACTTTCTAGGTGGTACCATTTAAATTTAATCAAGATATTTTCAGTATCTCCAGAGATATTGAGATAAACACCTCAAAGTTGGTCCTGAAAATGACTACCGCGACATTTGAAGTCGGTTCTAATAGTATTCATGGGTAAGATCATAGAAAAAACATTTACAAAAAAGTTTTTACTTTCATCTCCATAGATTAAAAAACCTTTTGTTTAATAATATTTTTAATACGGATGAACCCGCAGGGCCTATCTTGTCATAGATTTACTATTTTCTTTGGTAGTGTCTAAGTCGATAATGGAGAATAGAAATTAAAATGGCACCCGTCATAATATTTTATCATTTCTCACAGTCCCACTGCCTGCTACACAAATCCTCGATCACATCGTCATTTAGAACAATACAACTGAAATTACAGGGCATGCGAGACTCAACATCTTTATGTCCCAAGGTAACAGGCGCAGTACAGTGACATGCAACATTCTGGCAGTCCAGAATTTTGCATGCCGCTGTATCTGTAATAGGTAGACGTCATCGCTTACCATCAGGCGAGCGTCGTGCTAGTCCTGTTACCTACTACCATAAAAAAAAACAACTTAACAGTTAGTGGTCAAACGGCAAGCGGCCTATATAGTTTAAAAGGAAAAAAAAACATGTCTTTCTCTTACTTCTGTCCTAGCCCACATGTATACCCAGCTTTACAAACATGTTACATTTGTCACAAGGTGTTGAAACTTAATTATCGTAACGAGAACAAGTGATTTGTTATGTTTTATAATTAATTCCCGTACGTTACACAAACTCGCAAGATGGATGATTCCGGTAATTATGTTTTATGATGGAATTAATGTTAATTAGCATAAATATTGTTTTAGGAGCGCTTCTTACATTGTTTTGTTTAATGATGTTCGTTTTCATATTTTAGAGCGTTTCTCATTTTCACTTTGCTGTAAACCCGTAAGTGTAAGGCCGTTTTAAATAATTATATTCGCTTTGCTGTTTTCATACTTTATGTAAAATTATTATTGTAAATGTTTTACTGATTGGTTGGTCTAGTGGTTATGGAGCCTATTCCTTGAAACTAATAATCGTGGGTTCGATCCCCACACGCGACTATTTTTTGACTTTATATGTTCCACAAACAATTGTATTTGTCTCCGTTATTTGAGTGTATAAATACTTTATAAAAATATATATACATACTTTATAAAAAGTCACCCGCGACAGAGCGTGTTCTATTGCAGGGTGTTGTTTTAAATAAAACACTAAATAAAAAAATAAAAAAACCCGACTGCGCAAAAAGTGAAGTGTTAAAAAACGAACTGAAAAGAAAAAAACAAGTAAGTCTAGTAGTTTAGACTTCTGTTTAGGGATATCAAAAAACTATACCATTTAAATTCTTTCTCGGTCGATACACTCATAAAATAAATTATACATTGTTATATGGAATATAGAGACTTTAACAGTCGGGACACATTAATGGCTTAACGAATGGGGATTCATGTGTCCTGACTGTTAAAGTCTCTATATTCCATATAACAATGTATAATTTATTTTATGAATGTATCGACCGAGAAAGAATTTAAATGGTATAGTTTTTTGATATCCCTAAACAGAAGTCTAAACTACTAGACTTACTTGTTTTTTTCTTTTCAGTTCGTTTTTTAACACTTCACTTTTTGCGCAGTCGGGTTTTTTGATTTTTTAATTTAATGTTTTATTTTACACTTTTTAGTTAAGTAAAGGACGGCAAATTCCGTAATCTGAACAAATAGAACCGCCGCTAGAACAACAAATACTAAAAACAAAATAAAGTTAAGAATTAAAGGGGGTCCCCATACAAAAAACGTGTTTTTAAACGCCATCTATCTAATTAGTTTCGGCAAAATGACATAGATGGCGCTAGTAAACGAGCCCCGTCTTTCTAGATCGCAACCAAACCAAATATTCTTGGTAATATCAATTAATCAAATATATGAGGTTGAAACTCTGTTATGTTTCGTATTGTACGGAACCCTCCCTAAGTGTGCGATACGAGACGCGATGCTGACTCGCACTTGGCCAGTTTTATTTCCAATATATGTGGAAGTTGGAAATATCTTTGTTATTCAATCAGGTAATAACAACTGAACGGATTTGGATGAACATTTTCAGGTAGGAACGACACGGGTTTAATTAGACATATATTTCATCTATAATAAGCAATTATCTATAATACGCAACGTTGTTCATAGAGTGACTTGGTGTGTATAAACACATTACAATAAGGTTGTTTTAATAGCTTCACAAGTGGGTCAACGACTTCCGGTTTATTCTGTATTCTGAAGGTTTCACGTGCCAGAGTATCTGTTTTGTGCGGACGTAACCGCTTACCTTAGCAAGCGTCGTGCTTGTCCTGTAGTATACTGAATCTGATTTATTTTCGAGTACCCTCTAGCAAAAAGTTAAGATCAGCTGGCAATATTAGGCATAGGCGTGTAAACTGTACCTAAGGCACACCCCGGACACTCGTTTTAACGACCGACACTGTGACACCGACACAAACACTACACACATGTCGTTTTTCTATACGTGCACTTGTGTGCGTGACGTCTAAGGTTGTCGCCCGTAATCACCGTATCACAGATTATATAATTGTTACTTCGTACATACGTACTACGTACTGACCGTATGAATATTTTTTGTACACTTACCCAAAAAGCTTTTAAAACTAAAAATATTAGTCGCTATTTCGTAAACTATCGTCTACAGAAACAAAGTTTTTTTAAATATTTTACAAACTAAATGTTATTTACGCACGAGTATATATCGTTGTTTCATTTATGAAAATGAATTCTAAAATACGAATATGTAGGTAAGTATATAAGTATTGATAATATACCTAAATAATAAGAACCTCCGTAAATTTGAACCTCCAGTGTCTACTGGTCTTAACATAAATGTATGAAGTTGATGTTCTTCTCCTCGAGAGTAGTACCTATTGTTCTGTAGCCGTACGCGTGTAGCGTCCTTGTTCAGACTGGCGCCTCGACAAATCAGAATCGGTGGCGGGGTGAGGAACCCCGGATCGGTGGGGGGAACAGAGTGTCCGTTATACTTAGTATTATTATCTTTTCTATGCCTAAGGTAGTATTTACACTTTAATTGAGGATATCGGGTGAGATACCGCTTGTCTATCCCTAATAAGAAAAACTCCATGCAGTGATAATACTTAAATTTAAAATTTAAACCCACCCCCGACTGATTTCTATCAGTATAATGGTTGCATACTTGACTAATGTAAACTTAGCTAAACAGGCGGTAGCAGAGTGACGGGTACCTAAATAGTGCGCAGAAGCGCCATTTTGATTTTTTTGACGTCCTCGTTCAAAGGTCTACGAAAGTTGCTATCGTAGTCTCATCAACCAAAAAAGAGCTGATAATATTTAAACGGCTGGCCGAATTTTTATTCAACAAAGCTAAAAACACTCTCGATGAAGACATCTATCAAACAAATACCAAGGCCCAGTTGGCCTCAAAAAACCTCGGTATTCTGGCTAAGGTGAGACAGTACTTCACACCGGGACAGCTGCTCAACTTGTGAGTCAATTGAAAATCGCAAGTGAACAGGTAGATCGACTAGGTAAGCGTGCTACATCGTCGACCGCATCGTCACTTAACATCAGGTAAGATAGTGGTCAAACAGTTGCCTAACTAGCATAAAAAAAAAAAAAATAAATAAAAAAAAAAAAAAAAAAAAAATAAAAAAAAAAAATTCGGTCCATCCGTTTGGGCGTTGCGATGCCATAGACAGACAAACATACACATATTCACAGATACACAGATACACACGTCAAACTTATAACGCCCCTTCTTTTTGTATCGGGGTTAAAAATGCGTCACTGTCACAACCGACAATTTGTACCGCGTACCTGTAAAATGTGGAATGATCTGCCCGCCGCTGTCTTCCCATCTAGCTACAGGATGGGATCTCTTAAAGGGTGTCCACAAATTGCTCAAAGGTCGGCAACGCATCAACAGAACTTTGGTGTTATAGTTGTACATAGACTACGGTGACTGCTTACCATTAGGCGTTGTCTGCAGGTTTTCCCACTATTACAATGAAAAAAATTACTATGTATTCAATGTTTAAGTTAAAATTTAAAGTTTACTATATAGGAGGTTCCAAGAAGATTATTACCTACATACAACACATAAGTTTCTTTAAATAAATAAATAAATAATCGTTTATTCCCAGAAAAACAACATACAAGAGATGGTATACAAATAATATATGATACAAAAGGCAACGGGATCAAATTCAGTTTCTGCTACGTGTACAATTGCTAACACACGTAGCGCTGGTTTACAATTTGACCCAATGCTCGGGCTAGGGTCTTTGCCGAGATGCTATGAGTCACAAGCGGGCTATTAACGTTCAAAAAAAAATATAATCCTGTACGAAGTAAAGAAAAGCTTAGCAGTAAAAAACTATCATGATATTAATTATGATTGATATACAGGTGGTCGTGGTTAATAAACATCTTTCATTTATGTACGTACAAGTAAATGTTGCGGTAATAAAATAAATTGTAATAAAAATAACCGACCAAGTGCGTGTCGGGCCACGCACAATGTAGGGTTCCGTAGTAGCCTGTTATTCAATGCAAGTCTTTACCCGTTATAAACAAGCAACTAGGTACTCCGTCTTTGTCACTTTAATGGATTTATTCTAAGGATTTTGTATTTGGTACAAAATTATCCAACACCCAAGTTCGACTATTACTGCAAAACTGATAAAGTTATCTTAAATGCTATAGTTTTCCTTTAAAGTTCATAAAATCCGCTATTATCATGAATTTTTCCAGATTTTTCAAGCCGGCAGTTTAGCTTTTAGAGGGGGGGGGGGGGGACGCCTTACTGGAACAAAAATTTGCACTTTAAAGTTTAATATTTCGTAAATGGAGCATTAAATCGAAAAAAGTATTAGCAACCCTGAAGTCATTTTAAAAGACCTATTCAACGATACCCCACACGATGGGGTAGACGATGAAAAAAATAATCATCCCCACTTCTCATACAGGGGAGCTACCCTGAAAAAATATATTTTTCAAAATTTTATTTCTGTACTTTGTCGGCGTAATTCATATACATACCTCCACAAAATCACAGCTTTCTAGTATTAACAGTCTCTTAGCAAAACCTCGGACAGACAGACAGACGGACATGATGAAACTATAAGGGTTCCTTGTCAGGACTACGGAACCCTAAAAATGTGCGTGCGTGAGTGCGTGTTTCTATGTGTGTGTTTGTTTTAGTGTATGAGAAATTGCTTAAATTTTATAAGTTGTTTCAAAAATATATTTCTCTTAACAACAGTATTTTACACCTCGATTTAAAAGTGTTACTACTAATTTTTCTCCTCAGAGGAGGAGGCAGATCATTCAGTATTCAGTATTGTTTACGATATTAGATCATCCCAGATCTTCGAGGCGCAGTATTTGAAACAGCCTTTAAAGCCGGCAGTTTTATGTTCAGGGATGTAGAGACGATTGGATAATGTAGAGCGCATGTTGTGCGTGTTTCTTTGTAGTTGCTTGTTTATCTGCCCCTATCCAAACTAATTTTATACACAGGAAAGATTTGATTGTTTGTTTTTTGTAACGTTATAACTAAAAAACAACTAAACCGATTTCAAAAACTCTTCACTAATGGAAAGCTACATTATCAGCGAATAACATAGACTATATTTTACCTCCATATTCTCACGGGAACGGACAATACGCGGGTGAATCCGCGAGGCGCTGGTAGTACTGAAAAAATGCTTTGAGTTTTCATATACCTACACCTATTGACTTAATGCGTAGTCCTAATACATGGATTTCTATACATAAAATAGACGAAAGACGTCAACGTGTAAGTCCAATTACTCAAGTCTCGCCGAAACAGGTCAAAATGTGAAAACAAACGTACAGCCTCCTACACTGTAACGGTCCTGTATTTACACTAGCAACAATGCCGTGATTAAAATGTGCGTAGTGTCGACACAATGCTGGCTATTATAGACCTATTGTGGTATCGAGGGGCTTGTGTAGGCTGGATACAGAGTGACGACTTACGGCTTCGCAGGCGTATTCAACGGTTGAACTAGTGAGAATACAACAAGTACAAATAACAAGTTTTAAAATTCAGAGCGTTAAATTATGGTTTTGTTATTTTTACTCGATAATTGAGTATGATTTATTTTATGATTTTGACGTGTATATGTGCGTATATTAATACTGCCTACATGTTGGTAAAAAACGTTTTGATTTGATTTAATTCATTCCCAGTAGTTCAACTGCGAAAGAAGATCATCCGCAGTTTAACAAGTGCGACAATCCCACTAGTTTAACGACTGAACTGTTTATTTGAACTAGTAGAAAGGAGCCGTCTTGCGACGTAATAGTTTAATGGCAATAATTTTCAGTATCACTTTCGAATTTCTTAGTTATCCAGTAACGTATTAGGAAAACTGTGAAGACGTCGAAGGTGAGAAGGTAATAGTAATAGGTGACCCTAGATTCAGCCTAGGCTATAGTTTTGAACTTGGCTTTTACACTCAATTTAACTTTTTCAGGACAACAAATGTCACCGTACAATTCTGGCATGTTCAGCAGAGGCAGTTTTTTTTTATATCGTGTAGGCTAGCATTTTGACCACGATCTCACCTGTTGGTAAGTGATAATGCGGTCGAGGATGGTAGCACGCTATATAGGCCTAGAATGGGAACTGGCTCTCAAGGATAGCTGGCGGAACACATTAGATGTTTAGCGACAGATTTTATAACTAGAGGGTGGTAACTAGCCAGACGGACACTAAATAGTGTCCTACTACCGTGCAAGAGACTGAAAGACTAGGTCGAGCGGGACAGGTGCAATTTATTATCTGACTTCAAAAAAGGAGGAGGTTCTCAATTCGACTGTTTTTTTGGTGTTTGTTACCTCAGATCAGAACTCCGTCAAATCTTAACCAATTTGAAAAATTATTTTCTTGTTTGAGAGATTACGAGTCAACAAGTACGTAGCCTCATCGCCCAATGGCACTGCGATTACAAAACAATTTTACCATAGTACAGTGCAATGTTTTTGAAGCCTATTGTCAAAGTTTTAAACAATGACCTCTATTAGTTTTGTTTTAATAGCCTTTGAAAGTGAACGCGTCGGTCAGTTTAACAAAAATGGAAAAAGAGCAGTATCGTTCGGTGATTCGATTTTTATTTTTGGAAGGGAAAACGCGCAGTGAAATTAAAAATCGCTTGGATGCTGTGTACAGTGACTCTTCTCCTTCGATGGCAACCGTCAAGAATTGGTTTAACGAGTTTGCTCGTGGCCGCAAGTCGGTTTTTGATGAGCCACACCCAGGTGCCCCGAAAACGGCTACTACGGAGGAAAACATAAAAAAAATCCACGATCTCGTGTTGGCAGACCGCCGATAGAAGGTTCGCGAGATAGCTGACACTGTGGGCATTGCAGAAGGAACGGTGCATCATATTCTCCACGAAGAACTGGGCATGAGAAAGCTGTCAGCGCGATGGGTGCCGCGTTTGCTCACACTGGACAACAACCACGACAACGCGCCGGCTCACACCTCTGCCGTCGCCGTGGCCAAATTATTCGAATTGCGCTACGAATTGCTGCCCCATCCACCTTACTCTCCATACTTGGCCCCCTGTGACTTCTTTTTGTTTCCAAACCTGAAAAAGTCACTCGCGGGAAAAAGATTTGGGTCGAATGAGGAGGTCATCGCCGCCACGGAGGCCTATTTTGCAGACTTCAGGAAAACGTATTTTTTAGACGGGTTAAAAAAGTTGGAGCATCGCTGGGCCAAGTGTATTGAGTTAAAAGGAGATTATGTAGAAAAATAAATCGGCACTTTTCGAAAATTTTCGTTTTTCTTTTGTAGGCTAAGTATTTATTGAACGAGCCTCGTATGTATTCCGTTTGATCCCATTCAAATGTGATCGAGATATGACAATTATTTTCGGTGATATAAGATAAAAATCTCAAACACATATCGGATATATCGGATACATTTCGGAGAGTGTGCCTTCCTGCATGAATTTACTTTTGTTTTTACTTTTTTTTTTTAAAGATTACTCGCAATGTCTCGGGTTGCACATTACTAGTATTCTTGTTAACCCCTCTAACTAAGCTAAATGTGCTTGTGTCTGGAGTGGGTTCACGTCAATAGTGCAATGGATGGGGTGGCGGTGGGGATCGAACTCATGACCTCTCGATCGCCAGTCCGACACCCTATCCATTGAACCATTGCCGTCTTTCCGAATTCATTCCACCGAACCCTTTTTTCCATCGTACTACCAGACGCACAGATATTCGCCATCGATACATGGTTGATATTCCATTCTGTCGCACAAAGCGCTTTGCATCAACATTTATCATACACACAGCGAAGGAATGGAATTCCCTGCCAGAGTCTGTGTTTCCTGTTAAGTATATATATATATATATATTTTATGTTATGGTTGGCAAATAAGCAGACAGCCCGCCTGATCGTAAGCGGTTACCGTCGCCTATGGACAACTGCAACACCATTGTGAGTGAGTGCTGTTGATGCGTTGCCGACCTTTGAGGAGTTTGTGGATACCCTTTTTAATAGATTCCATGCTATAGCTCGATGGAAAGATCGCGGCGGGTAGATCATTCCTCATCTTACAGGTACGCGGTAAAAATCCTCGGTTAAAACGGGTAATTCGAGATGTCCAGGTTTGTAAGATGTGAGGGTGAGCTTTTTGACGGTGCCAAGCAGTACGATGAAAGAATGGCGATGGTGGAATCAGGTCAAAAAGCTCTTCAGAGCATTTCCCATTATAAAGACGGTAAAAGATGGATAGCGCTCCGACGTTTTTACGGAGGCTGAGTGGCTCCGGTTTTTCACAGAGCTCGGTATAATCCGAGGGTCTTTAAATCGCGAGTGAACAGGTACCTTCTAGGCAAGCGTGCTCCATCGTCGACTATTTCTTCACTTAACATCAGGTGAGATAGTGGTCAAACGCCCGCTTATCTACTATTAAATAAACTGGCCAAGTGCAAGTCGGACTCGCACTCGTAGGGATCCCTACCACACTACAGTATTTAATAAGGTCGAGCAAAAAATACCAATATAATTTTTCGCGAGCAAAAAATAATAATTTTATCAAAACACAGTTGTGAGCTGCGTGTTTATTTCTTATAACGCCAACGCCATCTAACGTCTATCTAACGCTATCTAAGTGAAAGTTAACACAAAGGTGTTAGGGATCGGCATTTCAATATAACGCCATCTATGGACGTTTACCTAAGCGTTTATAGATGGCGTTATATTAAAATGCCGAAAAAAACACGTTTCTTGTACGGGGAACCCCTATAATTTTTAACTTTATTCTGTTTTTAGTATTTGTTGTTATAGCGGTAACAGAAATACACCATCTGTAAAAATTTCTACTGTCTAACTATCACGGTTAATGAGATACAGCCTGGTGACCGACGGACAGACAGACATACAGACAGACGGACAGCGGAGTCTTAGTAATAGGGTCCCGTTTTACCCTTTGGGTACGGAACCCTAAAAAAGCAGCCTTAGCTAGCCTTAATAATACTTAGTGATCAGTCTTACACACGACACTCTGAACAAATTCAAATATTTTTAACCGACTTCAAAAAAAGGAGGAGGTTTCTCAATTCGACCGTATATATATATTTTTTTTTTTTTTTGTTCGCGGATAACTTCGTCGTTTATGAACCGATTTCGATTATTCTTTTTTTGTTCGAAAGGAGATAACCCAAGTGTGGTACCATGGTAATTTTATCGAGGTATGATAAGTATCTCCAGAGATATTGAGATAAACATCTCAAAATTGGTACTGAAAATGAATAGCGCGGCATTGAAGTCGGTTGTTTTTTAGTTTTTTAACGATATTATTAGAACATTAATTCGCAACTTTGTATACAGCCTTACTGAATCGAAGCGCGTTCGTGGCCCTGCAATCACCCTACATCGAGAAATGATGCATTCGCCGGCTCTCAATACTGGTTCCTTGTTATTCAGATTGGACATACTTTAAAACTACCTCTAAGTCTTTATTTTAGAATACACTAGCTGATACCCGCGACTTTATTCACGTACACAAAGAATTTAGTAGCCTATGTTCATCCTGATGCTATAAAGTATGTCCTTGTTAAATTTCAATCGGCTCGGCCGTTTCGGCGTGACTAGGTAACAGACAGGTTTCTATTTTTTTAACCGACTTTAAAAAAAAAGAGGAGGTTTCTCAATTCGACTATATATATATATATATATATTTATGTTTGTTCGCGGATAACTTCGTCGTTTATGAACCGATTTTGATTATTCTTTTTTTGTTCTAAAGGAGATAACCCAAGTGTGGTACCATGGTAATTTTATCGAGGTATAATAAGTATCTCCAGAGATATTGAGATAAACATCTCAAAATTGGTACTGAAAATTAATAGCGCGGCATTGAAGTCGGTTGTTTTTTAGTTTTTAAACGATATTATTATAATATAAGGTAACAGGACAAGCACAACGCTCGCCTGATGGTAAGCGAAGACGTCTACCTATTACAGATACAGCGGCCGGCAAAATTCTGGAATGCCAGAATTTTGCATGTCACGCACTGCGCCTGTTACCTTGAGACATAAAGATGTTAAGTTTCACATGCCCTGTAATTTCACTGGACACCTTGCCATTTCAACTGAAAAACATTCCTATTTCACGGCCAAATATGAATTGGCAAAGTAGTGGTACCGCCCCAGGCGGACAAGCAGAAGTCCTACACTACAAAATGATATAGCATCTAGAAGGCGCTAGAGTAGATTTTAATAGCTCTCCAGATTGCCTAAATGTATGACATTCTGCATCACGTCAACTATATTTTCCGCGTTGTTGGAACCTGATGAACTTAAAATCTGAACTCATTACAATATATATTTTTTTAATTTCATGTAGGCTAGCGTTTGACCGCTATCTTATCTTACCTTTTGGTAAGTGATGATGCAAACGATGATGATGATAGTATGTTTTCCCTTTATATTGTTAGATAGATTGGAGAATGGATGTATGACTACATGTACATTTTGGTGTTAGTTTTCTACATGGGTTAGTCTGATATAGTACCAGAAATTTCAATATATATGTTTAGGTATTCAACATAATGTAAATGTTTCAAATTATAACGGGTATATTAGGGGCCGAGCTATGTTTTATTTATCGGTTATAGTGCAGACACCATCACTTAACATCAGGCGAGCATACGCTAGCCTATAAGATATATAAAAAAATAACACTACTTTTTTATATATCTTATAGGCTAGCGTTTGACCCCTATCTCGCCCTTCGAGCATTTACCAATGAAGATGATAACGTTGTAATCCGCAAACATTTTTTTCGGTCGATACTTACGGGGGACGAGGTAAACACGCATTGTACACACATAAATCACTCATTTTAACGATCCCGCACACTAGCTTGAAACACGCACACAGTATTAAAAATACAGCGTAGTTACGCACGCTCATATGGCCAAAAATGGCTATATGGCCAGCAGAGGGGTACGCCTTGCGTTAACATCTCCTTTGGTAAATGCTCGAAGTAAGAACCAGTACTTACAAGTAACATCAATTCAATTTTTTCTTACAACATTTGTTAGATTCTTTCGATTGTAAGATAAAGCACATATAATCCTGTATAACAAACAAACACATCAAACATCGCATACATATTTTTCTTTTTCCAATAACAGAAAATATTTTCTATTAAAAGGACCATTTCGTGATCCCACAACACTCCCATCCGGAACAAAAGAGCAATAAAATATGATGTTACCAGCCATCTAAGGAATTACCCCGGCCCTGGGGAAATCAGTGAGGTGTCGACAGCCCCGCGTTGTAGGGAGGCGATGTTGCCAGATACACGGACTTCTCCCTGGGTGGTAGTTGGAACCTTGTCGGTGGTAATGTGGACAGGTATAAAGGACAATGAGACTAGGATAGGTTTACGATTTGGGCAAGGGCCAAGAACTTTGCACCCTAACTGGATTTTGCAAGGTAGTAAGTATTAATTGTAAAACAAATAATAAGATAGTTTAAAAACTAAAACAACCGACTTCCATTCGGCGCGAGTCAGTTTCAGTTGCAAGTTTGAGACTTTAATCGACAGATCTCAGGATATATTTGTCAGATTTCGATAAAATTACAATGTTACTACCCTTTGGATATTTACTTTCCACCAAAAAAAATCATCAAAATCGGTTTATAACCGACTACTGTAATAAAAAATTTTGGTTTATAAAAATATATATGTTACTGGTTGTAACATGAAGGTTATAGAGTATAAAAAGCTAAAAATTAATGTTAGGTAGACAGTATTTATGAATATCGAGCGCCCTTGTTCTACCAAGATCTAAAACGTACCAGGATAAATCAGCGGTGTCATTGAGACTTTTAATCTCGGACCGGGGGACAGGCAAATGATATAACACTGTTTTGGGATTGTATGACAAATTTTAATACTTCAAAACGTCCCTTACCTCCAGAATGAGATACTTTACTTAGTTAAAGCCGCAATACTATGTCTAAACATTTGACTATAAATACCATTCGGTTTTCGTTACTTTTTAGGTTAATTTATTTTACATGTTACTACTGAAATTTGGTTATTGTCTTTCTTGCATCTTGCTAATATGAAATTAAAGTTTTAAGGGTAATAAAAAGAGTTATAATGAAATTAGCTTATCTGCAGCGTCCGGTGGCGTCTGAGCACACCGTTCAAAATAGACGACGACATCTAGCGTCGCTCAAACAGCTCAAAACTACGACGAAATCCAAACGTGGTGCGTCGAACAAACATCTCAAAATAACGACGTCTTCCGGCGTCGTACAAACAGTTGACGACACCCATAGTCGCACAAACAGTAGACGACAGTCGTCCAAACAGCTCAAACAGCTCAAACCGCTCAAACGGCGCCGAAGGCTGTAACCAAAAATCCGATTGTAAAGTATATGTCGCCATGAAGGATGACGCGAAACATTTTAGGTTATCAAAAATTGACTCACCGCAAAATCACGTCGCTAACACATAATAGAACACTATATGCACGCCAATCAGCGTCGCATAAGTGATTTAAAAGATGGATTCTTCTTGTTGAATCCGATTTAAAAATATTACAAAAAGGTTAGCCCTTGTAGGCCCAAGGTGCAAGAAAAGTGACGTCTCCGATCGAGAATTGACAGATGTCAAAGTCATTTTTTTTTGAAAGATTGTCTATAGGATATTGAATGATCCACAGACCAAGTAATAACTCGATTATTTAAAATCGACTAAAAATGGCTAAATACGAAAATGTTCTAAATTATTTAAAACCAAAAGGTAATTTTGTCAGTCTTAGAAGCTGAAATGTGCTTCCAAACGAAAAATATGTAACGAGTCGAAATACCTCGTTACAGTACATACCTTCCCAAAAAAAAATAAAAGAATGAAACTTCTTTTATTTTTGAGAAGAACTCCCAAAAAATTCCTAATAAAAACTTATTCAAAAAATTAATAAACAGAAAATATTCCGCCACCAAAATATGAAATTTATTCAAACTAAAAGAAGACACTAATAAAGCATAACGTTAAATCAGTTAAGCTTCTAGCCACTGACTAAGTTGCTCTAGAAAAACAAGTTATAAAAACTTTCTAACTAAGTGAAAAACAATGTAAAGGTTTACCAAAACTAATCCATCAATATGACTCAATCCTAAAATCCATCACAAATTAATTATACTCAAGAGTGGATAAGCACCATAGCCTCCATCTACCTATCTGTATTACAAACCAAATAAATATTTCTGAAATATTTAACAAAAGTGTAGATAAGCACCATCGCCTCTATCTTTTATAATCTCAGAACGATTCTAACTAAATTAAAAGGTAATAACAAAGGTTATCCATATTGTAGTACGGTTAAGCATTAGCTGCCGACTATAGATAATTATTCACTGCAAAAGATTCAGTGAACAAGTTTTCAATGAAAAAGTTGAACAACAAAAGTTCAAATTATTCTCATAAAAATAGAGAACCAAAAATAATAAGTAGTGACCGGCTCAACTCTACCGACTTTCCGAACACTAACAAATTAATAAAAGGGTTTGTCAAAAAGACCAAAAATTGTATATTGTGACCGGCTCAACACCACCGACGTTCCGTGCACAAAAACAAGTTAACAAAAGTTTGTTGGGAAAACAACAAAGTTGTATTGTGACCGGCTCAACACCACCGACTTTCCGTTCACAATATCTAAAGTTTCCAACGCTTGAACCAAAAATGTCAAAGCGAGGAAAAAATGAAGAGTAAAAAACTTACCCAAAAAGGTTAACTGAGACAAAAGCTCAAAAGAGTCAAATCCGAGAGGCAAATCCGGGTAAAAATTATATAGAGCTCTAAGTGTCAAATCCGAGGCTTAGGTCTACAACAAACACAAACTAAATAATCTAAATAATATATAACATGCTTCACAAAGACTGAAACACATCTATATTAAAAATGTATTTACACTATGTGCAGGCTATTTGAAAAGTGGAAAGCTTTTCATAGCAATCTAAAACAATATTTATACTAGAAAAGTGGAAAACTTCTCAAAGTATCTAAAACAAAGTTGAGTACTTGAAAAGTGAAAAGCTTTTCAAAGTAACCAAAATAATAAAATATACAAAAATATACATAAGATCTTTTGATGCCAAGAAAATTTCTAAAAGAAAATATAATCGTTAGATGTAGTTTCTAAAGTTGGGTAAAAGTTTAAAAGTAGGATAAAAGTACTAAAATAAAATAAAATTACCAAAAATAGACCTAAGTTAGGTTTAGTAATTTAAAGTTGTATTTGAATAAAGTGTTGGTTTCCTTTCAGATAATCATCTTTCATCCTGCACGTCCTCTTCCATACATCAAATCTCATACTTCCACAATCAACGTGCCTCCCAAAACAGAATACCAAAACAAAGTTAAATAAAAGTTAAATCCAAAAATGAAAATTTTAATATTTAATTATATCTTTAACATGATAACGTCCAGTACTTGTTTTATTAAATTCCTTTAGTACATAAACGTTAGGAGAAATTCTCTCTACAATTTCACATTTAATAAACTTAGGTGCTAATTTAGCCGAAAAATATGCAGGTGCATTTGACTGTACAAAACTTCTACGCCAAACTACATCACCGACATCAAAAGAAATGACTTTTCTTCCCCTATTATAATAAAGAGCATTACGCTTATAAGCTTTCAAAAGATAAGCTTGAACTTTAACAAAAACTTCACTAAGTGAATTTAAAGAGTGAGCATAAGTATCTCTGGTACCAAGCTCAAGTTGATCTAAGTTATCAAAAGAGTTACTAAAACGGTGCAAAGATGCATCAAAAATAAGTTCTCTACCGAACATCAAAAAGTTAGGAGTGTACTCTGTAGCAAGATTTACACTACTATTTAAAGCTAATTGGACATGAGGCAAAAACCTTGACCAAGTTCGATGATCATTTTTAACAAAACAAGAAATACATGTTTCTATTGTCTTATTATATCTTTCTACTGGATTATTCTGTGGAGTGTATAGTGCATTATAAAATATTTTAGTGATGTTGAAATTTTTTAAGAAATCTACAAAATATTTAGATATAAATTGGGGTCCGTTGTCGGCCACTAAAATTTTAGGTACACCAAATTTAAGAAATATTTCTTTTTCAAAGATTTTACAAATTACTTTAGAAGTAGCATTTATCATAGGAAATATCCAACAATATTTAGTAAAAACATCTACAATTGAAAGAATGAATCTATGTCCAGAATGAGATTTAGGTAAAATCCCAATAATATCAACGGATAACATTACCATAGGTTGATCAACTTTCTTAGGGTTAACCATCTTACCAGCAGGAGCAGATGTTGAATGTTTATAAGCTTTACAAATGTCGCAAGAAGAAATATATCTTTGAACGTCTCCGAACATTCCTTTCCAATAATAATGTTGTTTTATTTTATTAAGAGTTTTATGTATTCCAAAGTGTCCAGAATTAATATCATCATGATAAGAACGAATAGTATCTAAAACATGTTCTTTAGGTATAACAATTTTCCAATTTAAACGACTATTAGGGTCAAATTTATTTTTACAGTAACGATATAAAGTATTATCTTCTACTCGAAGGTTTTTCATTCTAGAAGGGTATTTTTGACAATTTATAAAGACTTTTCTATACCAAGGGTCTTCTATATCTTCATCTGGTGAGACAATATTTATAGCGGAAACCAATATTGAAGTTATATTGATTCTAGATAAAGCGTCAGGAACTTGATGTAAAGATCCTTTTTTATGAACAATATCAAAAGTAAATTGAGAAATACGTGCAGCCCATCGAGCTAAGCGTCCACTAGGGTTATTAAGTTTTAAAAGCCACTTAAGACTAGCATGATCTGTCACGACTGTGAATTTCATTCCTTCGACATAAGGTCTAAAATGTTCAATTGAATCTAAAACTGCCAAAAGTTCACGTTCAGTGGTACTATAATTTCTTTCACATTTATTTAAAGATCTTGAATAATAAGCAATTGGATGTTGTTCATTATTTTCGTCTTCTTGACTCAGAACACTACCAATTCCTACAGAACTAGCATCGCAATGTAAAAAGAAAGGTTTTTCAAAATCAGGACACTGTAAAACAGGTGTAGTTATTAAGGCATTTTTTAAATTAATGAAGGCTTCTTCAGCTTCTTCATTCCAAACAAAAGTATGTTTTATCTTTTTACTTCCGGAAGTTAATTTAGTTAAAGGGGAGGCAATATCAGCGAATTTACAAATGAAACGTCGATAATATGAACATAATCCTAAAAAGCTTCTAAGTTGTTTTACGGACTCTGGTCGTGGAAAGTTTTCTATAATTTCTAATTTAGACGGATCAGTATGTAGGCCTTGACTGTCTACAATATAACCAAGATAACGGAGTCTTTCTTTGCAAAATTCACATTTTTTAAGATTTACTGTCAAGCCTGAGTTTTTAAGTATTTCATGGACTTTTTTAAGGTACTCTATATGATTTTGAAAATTATCATTTACTAAAATTAAATCATCTAAATATTTAAACAGGACATTGTCAAATTCAGGTCCAAAGAGTTTATCAACCAAGCGTTGTAACTGTGCCGGTGCGTTGGTGATTCCAAAAGGCATCCGAACAAAATGGTACAAGTTTTTTCCAGGAACTACAAAAGCAGTCTTTTCACGAGAGGACTCTTCAAGTTTAATTTGCAGAAATGCTTTAGAAAGATCTATGGTAGATATGAATTTAGCCCCACGAAGGCGGTCTAATATCCTAGAAGGGTACGGCAAAGGATAAGAATCTTTAACAGTTATTGAATTTAATCGTCTCGAATCTAAACATAATCTGGTTCCACCATCTTTTTTATCGACGGCTAATACAGGGGAACACCAAGGAGATTTTGAAGGTTCTATAATTCCTTCCTTTAATAAAACTTCCACTTCATCATAAAGTTCTTTTTGTTTAGCAGGACTCAACGGCCAATATCTACTTTTAAAAGGGTCGCCAGTAACGTTAATTTTATGTTCCACAAGGGTGGTAAGGCCTAAACCTTTTTTCTCATAAGAAATATCTTCAAACAAAGCAATGGTTTCATCTAATTGTTGTTTCTCAGAAGGAGTTAAATGAACTGTAGAAGTAACAGCGTTCACTTGAATTTTATTGTTGTGAACATATTCAATATTTTTCCACAAGTCTTTAGCTAAGTTAAATTTCAACCAAAAATCAAATCCCAATATAATAGGTGGATCAAAAGAGGGTATTATTAAAAATTCTACAAGTTTACAAACATTGTCAACGGTAACCGGTAATCGCATAGAACCGATAACTTTTCTTGATGAACCGTCAGCAGTACAAGCGGAGGCATCAATAGGTTTAATTTGAAATCCTAGTTTAGAAAAATGCAAGTGTTGGTTATTACCTAAAACACAGCTATTTGAACCACTATCTAGCAATCCAGAAAAAGTTTCATTATAAATGGTAAATTTTAAAAATGGTCTAGTATCATTTTGTTTAGTAAAAAGTATAGGAGCTGCTTTATGAACAGAAAAAAATGTTTTTAAATAGTCAAGCCATTCTGAAAATTCTCTCTTACACGTATCATCATCAGGTTTATAATTGGGTATCGGAGCACCTGAAGTTTTTTCAAAAACCTGGGCCCGATGCCTTACAAGTTTTTTGAATTATTATTATTTTTAATATTGTCAGAATGACAAGTATCACAGTTCTTTGTCAAAACGCCTCGTTTATGACATTTAAAGCACACAGGTCCAAGAATCTCTGTACACTCTTTATAAGTGTGGTCAGTCGACTTACACTTCAAACAAGAAAGTTTGGTTTCAACCGCATGAAAGTTTTGTTTAATTTCCTTTACAGGTTTTCGGTTAACTAAAATCTCTAATTCCTTACTAATTCGGATAAACTGTTCAATAGTGTCTATTGATTTTCCAAATAAAAACGGTGTGTAAATAGGTAACATGTTGTGTTTAATTATAGTTATCAAAACATTCTCAAAAATTGGATTAGCTAATCTGCTAGACATATCTAAAATCTCAGTAATGAAATCAGGAAGTGACTCATTACTCCGTTGTTTGCGAGTTCTCATTTCATACTCCAAATGATAATCAAATTCAGGTTTGTCGAATCTGTTCAACAATTCAGTTTTAAGTGTTGTCCACGAAGAAACCCTAATTCGAATACTACGGAACCATTTCGTTGCTGTTCCAGTGAGCAGATCAGAAAAAGAACCGACTAAAAAGTTTTCATCAAAGTTTTTATACAAAAAATATTCCTCAACCGAAGTGATAAAATCTCTAACACAAGTTTTCCCATCAAAAGATATCTTACTACGCTTCAAATCAGGAAGTTTGCTTGTTGAAGGCAAGTGCTTTTTCAATTGTTCATTGAGTTGAACATTCATCGAGTTAAACGAAGGTAAAGGTGTAAAATTATGCAAGCTACTATGACCAAGGTTAGGTAAGAAAGGGTCAACCTCTGTTGCATTCTGCATAACTAAATTATCCAACGCCGGATTAGAAATAACATCCCTAGAAGTACCAGGTAAATTCTCTTCCAACAAGGGTGGAAATTGAACCTGTTTGTCAGTCATGATGAATAATCAAAAATATTAAAGAAACAAAGACAAACAACCAACTAAAAATTCAAAGAATAGTTAAAACTCATCAAAGTTTATAAGATTTTTTTGTTAAAAACCGGTTTAAGTTATTATGTTTTAAAGTTTATGTTAATATTTAATAATGTTCAAAAGTACTTAAAGAAATTTGAATGTACAAAGAAACATTCAAATTGTGAAGTATATAAGAGGCAAAAAAGATTCACAATTTATCTTAAGTTTCAAGATTATTAACAACGGCTAAGGTTATATCTATTTGTGAAAAGTAAAATCAATAAACTAGTTAATAATTATGTTAATAAGCTAGTATTTTCTAATATGAATGTAGCTTAATGCTTCTCAACAGTAAACAAACGTTATAACTTTATATAAGACAAAGTTATATCAATTCAAACAAAAACTTAGCACTTTCAATGTGGTCAAGGTCAGTTCCTTACAAAATGTAAACAACGCATATCTCAAATGTTATTATATAGTAAGTACACACTTAGATTAGTCTATCCAGTATATAAGACATATAAAGAACATTGTATGTTAATTAGTTTTGTTAAAATACAAAAAAAAAGTTGTAAACAAAGTTACAATTCTGTTTTCAAAGTACAAAAACTGTAAAAATGCTAAAAAAATAACAAAAAAATTGCACTAAATTGTGACAAGAAAAACAAAAATAAAGAAATGCAAGAAAGATTATATATGTGGAGGTAAATCCGGTCCCTGTTCTCGCGCTAATTGTAATAAAAAATTTTGGTTTATAAAAATATATATGTTACTGGTTGTAACATGAAGGTTATAGAGTATAAAAAGCTAAAAATTAATGTTAGGTAGACAGTATTTATGAATATCGAGCGCCCTTGTTCTACCAAGATCTAAAACGTACCAGGATAAATCAGCGGTGTCATTGAGACTTTTAATCTCGGACCGGGGGACAGGCAAATGATATAACACTGTTTTGGGATTGTATGACAAATTTTAATACTTCAAAACGTCCCTTACCTCCAGAATGAGATACTTTACTTAGTTAAAGCCGCAATACTATGTCTAAACATTTGACTATAAATACCATTCGGTTTTCGTTACTTTTTAGGTTAATTTATTTTACATGTTACTACTGAAATTTGGTTATTGTCTTTCTTGCATCTTGCTAATATGAAATTAAAGTTTTAAGGGTAATAAAAAGAGTTATAATGAAATTAGCTTATCTGCAGCGTCCGGTGGCGTCTGAGCACACCGTTCAAAATAGACGACGACATCTAGCGTCGCTCAAACAGCTCAAAACTACGACGAAATCCAAACGTGGTGCGTCGAACAAACATCTCAAAATAACGACGTCTTCCGGCGTCGTACAAACAGTTGACGACACCCATAGTCGCACAAACAGTAGACGACAGTCGTCCAAACAGCTCAAACAGCTCAAACCGCTCAAACGGCGCCGAAGGCTGTAACCAAAAATCCGATTGTAAAGTATATGTCGCCATGAAGGATGACGCGAAACATTTTAGGTTATCAAAAATTGACTCACCGCAAAATCACGTCGCTAACACATAATAGAACACTATATGCACGCCAATCAGCGTCGCATAAGTGATTTAAAAGATGGATTCTTCTTGTTGAATCCGATTTAAAAATATTACAAAAAGGTTAGCCCTTGTAGGCCCAAGGTGCAAGAAAAGTGACGTCTCCGATCGAGAATTGACAGATGTCAAAGTCATTTTTTTTTGAAAGATTGTCTATAGGATATTGAATGATCCACAGACCAAGTAATAACTCGATTATTTAAAATCGACTAAAAATGGCTAAATACGAAAATGTTCTAAATTATTTAAAACCAAAAGGTAATTTTGTCAGTCTTAGAAGCTGAAATGTGCTTCCAAACGAAAAATATGTAACGAGTCGAAATACCTCGTTACACTACGTTATCCGCAAACACACATAAAATATCATATATTTAATTGTAAAAATTAATGGTCGAATTGAGAAACTTCCTCCTTTTTCTGAAGTCGGTTAATTCATATCTTAATTATATAGTGCGACGAGTTACTGGACAGCTGACTTCACGAATCCACGTAGCACTACAGCCCCGTCTTCGAGAATATCCATTTCCATTTCTATAAGTATTAACTTAGTGAATTGCAGTTACATTAATCAGCATCTAACTGAAAGTTCCTCGGAAGCTTTTATTAAGTTTATATTACAGTAAATTGCTTGTCAGAAGTTGATGTAAGTTTCCGAGAAAATGCAGCTTAGGTACTTCTACATTTGTATCTTAAGTTCGAGGCATTAAAGTAAGTGGAAATGAGATGAAGAGATTGATTTATAAAGAACGGTTTTTATTCAGGAAGACGTGTACTGGACAACCAGGTATCTTTTTAACCGACTTCAAAAAAAGGAGGAGGTTTCTCAATTCGACCGTATATATATATTTTTTTTTTTTTTTTTTTTTTTATGTTTGTTCGCGGATAACTTCGTCGTTTATGAACCGATTTCGATTATTCTTTTTTTGTTCGAAAGGAGATATCCCAAGTGTGGTACCATGATAATTTTATCGAGGTCTGATAAGTATCTCCAGAGATATTGAGATAAACATCTCAAAATTGGTACTGAAAATGAATAGCGCGGCATTGAAGTCGGTTGTTTTTTAGTTTTTAAACGATATTATTACAAGCTTTAATCTGTACTTCACGGCGAATTTGTCCGTCACAAATCTTGCGATTGATTTTAGGGAGACATCCAGGGGTTCGAATTAGCTGAAATTTTGCATACATGTGTTAATATCGTGACAATCCAATATTATGATGACATGGTGCTAATCTGATGATGGAGCTGGAAGGTGGCCAAAAGTACTCCTAAACTACACATGTTATACCTGTAATTTTTGGGCTCGGTGAATTTGTCTCGACTTACTCTGGTGCTAGGTTATGTTAAAGCTTGTGTTTAAAAAGGTTTTTAAAAATATAACTTGTTTGTTTATCCAGACTAATATTATAAAAACGTTTGCAACTCTGTCACTCTGTCTGTTTGTTAATAAATCACGACTAAACGGACGATCCGATCTTACAGAATTTAACAAGAGGATACTTACTTTTTGGAAGTTCTACGTTTGTCTGTATGTTTTTTTTTGTGTATGTTTGTATTGTGAACCGATTTAAACAATTATTTTTTGGGTAAGGGGATACTCCCGAGGTGATCCCATTGTAATTTCATTGAGATCTAATAAGTATCTCCAGAGATATGGCGATAAACATCTCAAACTAGCTACTGAAACTAACTCGAGGGGCATGGAGTCGGTTGTTTTAGTTTTTAAAGTATCTCAATTAAAATCTTAATTTTTACACATAACTTAAATAACTCAGATTGACAGAGCTTTACAGTGATGAAATTCTTAGTGTATGTAAACGAAGCCGCGGGTATCAGCCGGTACCTTATATAAACCTATGTTTACCTTTAAGATGTAAACAAAAAAGATACCAGGCTTCATATTTTAGTCGGCAACGCATCAACAGCACTCACGGTGTTGCAGTTATTCATAGGCAACGGTAATCGCAAAAAAGTTCGAAAAATCGAGGGCCCGGTGGCGTATTCGGGAGAACGTTCGGCTTTGATGCCGTGGTACCAAGTTCAAACCGCCGTGCACCAATGGATTTTTCTATCTAAAAATGTATGTGCGCTTCTCACAGTGGCCCTCCGGTGAAGGAAAACATCGTTTAAACCAACAACCCCTGCATGGTGGTAAGACACTATCTAGAGTCCGCCTGGCCGACTACCTCAAGATAGAAAATCTGTCGCTAAACATCTTGACCACTGTGTCACCCTGGTGGTAAACGATAATATATCTCGTTGAGGATGGTGAAAATGCTCTCAAGGACAGCTGCCGGAACACATTAGAATTAACAATCTCCGAATTAAAATAAAGTTTGATTTTTTTCGTTATAATTGTATCCTTCCACCATCATCATTATCGGCTTTGATGCCAGAGGTACCGAATTCAATCCCCGCCGTGCACCAATGGATTTACTATGGAAAAATTTATGTGCATTTTTCACAGAGGCCCTCCGGTGAATGAAAAACATCTATAAACTAACATCCTCTACATGGTGGTAGGACACTATCTAGTGTCCGCCTGGCCGACTACCTCAAGATAGAAAATCTGTCGCTAAACATCTAATGTGTTCCAGCAGCTATCCTTGAGAGCCAGTTCCCATTCTAAGCCTAGCGTGCTTACCATCTTCGACCGCATCATCACTTTCCAACAGGTGAGACAGTGGTCAAACGCTTGCCTTTATAGGCATGTCCTATTTTATTTCTATATCTTATGATATAGAAATAAAATAGGACAAGTCTACCCCAGCGGTTATCAGTCCTACGGCAGATATGATTGCTAATCCGCTGAGCTATGTCGATTACTTTAGTTTTCTGGCGAAATACTTCGTTCCGGATTCGATCCCGCAGAGAAACACTGAGCATAGCTCATTCCATAGCTCGTTGAGCGACTTTAAATTGGTGGACAAGTCGAACTGTGAGTGTCCACGTCTCGGCTCCATATGTCATCACAGGTAGGACGCACTGGTTAAAGACTTTTGTCTGTGGACACTGTGGTAAATAGGTGACGAGAAGACTCGACGGAGTTTCAAAAATGCTGTCCAGCCCAGCTGAATTTTTCTCTGGATTTCCTTCTCGAAGTTGTGTTTGCCTAGTTGGAGCGTCTGCCCTAGGTAAACACACTAGGTAACAACTTCAAGTGGGATTCCATAAACGAGCATGTTGTATATGACTATGGTTTTATCCACATTTATCCGGAGACCGATGCTACGAGAAAAATTAGCTCGGCCATTCAACATTAAGAGAAAGAACGTGACATTGTTTCTCTCCACATGTCTACAGAAATCTATCAGATCTTGATAAAATTTAAGTATATGAGACCAACGTACAGTTCTCAAATGGAAAAAATTAGACCTAAAATACGATATGTCCGATGGTTGAGCTTTTAGTGACAAATACGGTAAATTTTATCGACAAATCAGCTACCTAATTAAAATATTTTTTTACCTTATAAATAAAATAAAAAAAACTGCTGCCATTTTACGATGGAGGGAAAACATTAGAGCTGATTTATCGATTGATTAATTATTTATTTATTATTTTTTATTTATTTTATCCGTATATTTTAGGCAGTGACATCAAACACCAACCGACGCTTTGACGATGATTTCCAAATTTCTTACTTCTTCCCTTTCTGAAGACAATCAAAAATATTTAAGTGCCTGTGAAACGTGTGTAAGGTAATTGAATAAAACAATCGTGTCCGTATATTAATGTACTTTTATTTTTAAATAAATATAACCAATAACATTTATTACATCACAGGAGCAGGGTATCATAAAACACAATACGTAATTCATGTTTGTCGCAAATACACTACTTTACTTATAAGTTAAACACATAAAAAAAAAAACATTGTTTATGGTTACTTTAAGTGCAGCCATAGACGAATTGAAGAGCAGACATATCTAAACACAGTGACACCAAAACAAAAATTAAGTTAAAATAGTTTGCTGACAAGAAGTCGCATTGCAATAAAAAACCTAAGATCGACTACGGAATAATTTAAGATTTTTTTGTGATGTTTAACTCCATATCTCTGGAGATAATCATCATATCTCGTTACAATTGCAATGCGATAAAACGAAACAAAAGAAATAATCATTTTTCAAGTCGGTTGTTAAATGACGGAGCTCCAAGCAACGGAGTTTACAGAACTCCGTTGCTCAGAACTCAGAACTCCGTCAAAAAATAAATACAAAAAAATACAGTTGAGCGGAGTAAGGAGTTCTGAGGTAACAAACATAAAAAAAACTCCTCCTTTTTTGAGAAGACGGTTAAAATTCTGTTGAGTTTCAAATATGCCTGCTTAAACATTAAATTACAAACAATCTTTTTATTAATTTTTGTCCGTCTATGGCCGATGTATGTCAGTGTAAATACCATCAGTTGACAAAGCTTAAATATAAATTAATTATTTACTAAAAAATATGTTAAAATTACTTCTTTCATTAACAGTACAGCTGCGAATCATTTAAATTTTAATCGAAAAGCAGTTCAGGCCATTGTGCGTTATTAATTAAAAATAATTCAATATATTAAGAGAAACGAATCTAGTTTGATGAAAACGCCATTTTATAAGATTTATTTACTTATGAATAATTGCGATGAAATTAGAATTTGAAGGCATCTTTAAAACCCTTACCCCGCCATAAATAAAGAAACCAAAAAGCTAATACTTATTGAGCTATGCAATATATTAAATTGCGGTTACTGCCGCGGGCAAGAATTCTGTTTTCGACGTAATTTCCATGAGTTATTGACAAAATAAAACAAACAAAATGAGATGAGTTCGCTTAATAAAACAGTATTTACATTACCTCTTGATGAAACTGTATAACCATAGAATACAGAAAAAGCTAGAATCCGCGTTCAGCCGTAAATTCAAACGACGCTGTGTTTCCAAAAACCAACCCAAAAATTTACGCGTGTCTCTCTTCTAACCCGTGTAAAGTTGCTATCTAACATTTTTAAAGGTAGGAACGGCATAAGACGACTGTATTTAATTTAATGAGACATTTATAAAACACGTTATCTGCGTAGATCGTCGTTGCGTAACGACGATCACAGAGTAACTTACCGGCGTGTTAAACCACACTATGTAAGAGTAGTTTTAGTGGCTTCAGCTCTATGTGAATTGACCTCCTCTGGTTTATTCTATATTCTAAGGGTATACAATTCTTATGGGATTTCGATAATTATAATGGCTTTTTAATATTCAAAAGTTTAATCTGATTTTGGCAGCAGTCAAATTTATTTCTGACAATAAATATAAATTATTCATTTTTATTATAATTTATAATCACGATTTCACATTTCAAGTGAGACAAAGAAAAATGTTTATCCGATTATAAGTACAGTTGTTTGTTGAAAATTGAATAAATCCGAGTTAAGATTACGAAATCTAAAGATATGCATAACTAGAAACAGGTAAATAGATAAATCTACAACTAAATACACTTTTTACAAATCGTAGAACGTCAAAGCGAAATTACTAAGTCGTTTTAAATAGGTATTTATAATCTATGTTTATTATTTCGTTTTGAAAAGTATAATAATGCACAACAAGCAAATGAAACAAACTTAACAAACATTAAAATCTTAACATGATTCAGTCAGAAGATCAAATATGATAAATCCGGACAGTGGATTTCTAAACAAAATTTAACGCCTTTGTCATCCAAAATGACGATGCCATAAATATGAAGATTTATTAGTTCAAAATTGGTTTAAATCGAGGATTAAGCCAACGTTGGCTTGGCGCCATTTTTGTATAAGCACCAATCGGAAAGACGTTGGATTATTTCCTTTATTGCTACACACCGTAAACAAACTGAATATTGTAGAACCATGTCGCAGTAAGGATCATAAACGAGAGATTGGCTGAAGGAAGTCAATGACATATAGTTATTTCGACTAGGTACGACCGCTTCCAACTCTCCTTACATGTTAATGCAGTCGTCTGTACGTAGCTTGATTTATTCCATTGTATGCTTAAGGCGAGATCCACTTAAGGATTGCAGGGAGACCAATTTTGTATCATTTTCTGTTGCCACAAAGGTAACGTAATTTCAAACATGCTCCTTTGTCTTGTACATCCACTGCGATTAGAAACCGTTCCTGTAATCATATATTATATGGCTGCGGCAAATTTATCTGTGAGAAAGTTTTACACAGTATTTATTGTAATTTCTATTGTTGTTTTAGACATAAAAATGAGTATCTGTAGACTACTGAAGAGTTAATCGTAGACACGACTCCGAAGAATGGAGAACGAACTCGGCGTATTTTCTAAGTAAATAATTATCAGAGCATGGCAAGTTGTTTAATATGCAATATGTTCATTATTTATGGAAAGTTGTTTTATAAAATAAATAAGGAATACTTCTGAGATAACACTTTTCTTTAGCGTGTCTTATTTTAAGAGAGTTACAATATTCTGTTTTCGATTTATCTGAGCAAGGAATTTTCTCGACATGGTATATCTCAAAGCACATATTTCTTATCTTCCCCGGATCGAGTGGAAGTCAGTCATTGTGCACTTACCCCTTCAGGGAGATAACATAAATAACACTGACAGCTCAATTGTGAATGATTACATTGATGGTTGCGTTCCGTTTTGTTGGCATACTTCGGATATCTTACGATAAAACTTTTGTTTGCTTTAACTTCCAACGGGATTTTGCAACGGCTCACTTTGACAGGAAATATTATTCATTCGGTTTTATTTAATAATAAAAGTAGTATACTTTTGTCGCTGATTTGTGATTATACTTCCTTCTTGGAAGATATACTGAATAGGTATTTAAAATATTTTGCTGTGTGTTTATTTTTTATGTTGTACTTGTGCGTTAATAATTATACTTTTCAAAACGAAGTATGTATATCCTTATATATCTTAGTAAAGCTAGTAATACTGTACATACCTTAGTTAGACAACGCAAAGTGTTGACAGTCACACAAAACGTTAGACAGAGACAACATAAATTAAGAACTCTGTACAAAAGAACATGTTACTTTGGCAAGATGTAAAGTAATTTACAGGTAAAAGAAAAGAAAACAGTACGAATATATAATAACATAGTTGAAGAAAGTTCTATACGCTAGTTTATAAATTAAACGTTATAATAACCCTTATCTAAGATTATTTTATAAATGAGGTACGTTAAACCATTGTGACTATTTGGATGAGTCATTCTCAAGATTATGACCTAAATTACTACATTGTACAACGCCGGCACAAGTCGTTACATCTGTCAAAACAAACCGCGCGTCTCACGTCATCGCAATCAGACCAATAAACATTTTGACAGATGGCACCACTGCATGTTGCCATTGTAAAAATAAAAAACAATATTAACATGCGCATCTATAAAATAACAATTATACATAAAATGCAAGAAATGGAACGATACATTATTCGTAAATTTATTAATTTAAACTATCAATAAAATAAATAAAGACTTAGCGATTTATACAATTTGTAATGTAACAAAATCCTAGGAAGGAAAAATAAGGTATATGTCCCCCAAATTACAACTGATTTTTGTGTGACATTTTATGATTTTGAAAAGGAATACGTACAATAAACCTAAAAAGTAATTGAAACAGGACTCTCGCATTTTTGGCATATAAAAACGATGCATACAATATATCGTCAAAAATTCTACAATATCATAGTTTATTATTAATTAATGTTATTCCTAACGGACTAGGCAAACGATTTGCTTTGGCAGAAATGAATATTTATAAGTACATAGACAAAAACATTTAAACTAATGATTTAGGCGCGAAGCTTCAGTCAAATGGATTTTTAGATATTACTAGGCCTCAAAATGTTAAATTATATGATGAAATTAAAAATATGTACTATTTTCTAATATTCATTTCTGCCAACGAATGCTATTGTAATTATGAAGTTAATAGACAGCACGTATATGGCAGTAACAGTTAAATCAACTACTTTTCAATTCACGTTTGCGCGGAACCAACAACGGTTTACCCTACAATCGAACAACAAGAAAAATTCACCCGCTTGCCTGGCTGTACAGGCCGAACGGCCGTTGCCTTCTGTTGTTTAAAAATGTCGGGTGGAAAATGACAGTTCAAGATGGTGCCTGTTAGTGACAGTTGATGGCGCGTCGTTGGAGGCGGCGGATGCGTCGATGCCAGTCGTCACGCCATTCGAGCAGTAAAGTCCTATCGCCGACAGTTAGCCCGGGTAAACCGGACGTCATTCCTTCTTTTTCCACTCCTAGGATTAGGTAAGACCTGGGAAGGGGGAAAAAGTACGTTAGTGAGAAGTGAATAAAAAAAATCTGTATCAATAAGTACCAAGGTATACCTAATTTTGGTCTGCTTAATAAGACTACAAATCAGTATGATTTTAGTCTTCTGCGTGTGTTTTACTGTGTGTAAAAAGACATTGTTCCACATAGTTCATCTGCAAGATATAGGCCCCTCTTCTTTCCTATCACTTCGGTCATCTCTGTCGGGGCCTACCGCACCGTCACATCGTCTGATGTTCTTTGGGATGCACTCTTTCTAAAGGTTTGTCAACAGGTCTGATATGCGGTATACCTATCCAGCATAGCTTTTTTTTTACTAAAAATACAGACGCTTTTCTACTCACACAAAGATTATTATTTAGATATATCTCATAGGCTAGCGTTTATCTCGCGGTCGGTTGTAAGCGAGATGATGTAGTCAAAGATGGTAAACACGCTAGGCCTAGAATATTCTGACTCTTAAAGGCTGTGTGCTGCCGAAACACCGTAAGGTTATAGCGGCAGATTTCCTGCTAGTTAGTGGTAAGCTACTTGTTGGAAGCGAGTGCAGGTGAGATAGTGGTCTAACGCTTACTACCTATCTAGTATTAAAAAAAAACTTAATCACATAGCATGCTTCACGAGAAGAAGCAATTTAATGTTACTGATGAAGTGGTGGTGTTGACTTACTTGTTGATCTTGAGCTTAGGGCACTTGCACGCGAGATCCCTGGCGCGCACGAAGAGCGAGGCGGCGCCGCGTCGCAGGCGCGAGCGAGGCGCGCGCTTGTACACCGCCTGCACGCTCAGCGCGAGGCGCACCCACTCGCCCGCGCCGTGCGCCTCGCGCCCGACCACTCTGCCCATTATGACTGCACGACACAAAAAAAAATTACCGACTACAAAAAAGGAGGAGGTTCTATGTTTGACTCTGTGTTTTTAGGGTTCCGTACCCAAAGGGTAAAACGGGACCCTATTACTAAGACTCCGCTGTCCGTCTGTCTGTCTGTCTGTCTGTCTGTCTGTCCGTCTGTCACCAGGCCATAGCTCACTAACCGTGATAGTTAGACAGTTGAAATTTTCACAGATGGTGTATTTCTGTTGCCGCTAGAACAACAAATACTAAAAACAAAATAAAGTTAAAAATTAAAGGGCGTCCCCATACAAAAAAAATATTTTTAAACGCCATCTATCTAATTAGTTTCGGCAAAATTACATAGATGGCGCTAGTAAACGAGCCCCGTCTTTCCAGATCACGACCAAACCAAATATTCTTGGTATATCAATTAATCGAATATATGAGGTTGAAACTCATTTATGTTTCGTATTGTACGGAACCCTCCCTAAGTGTGCGATAAGAGACGCAATTCTGACTCGCACTTGGCCAGTTTTATTTTAACCGACATCACAAAAAGGAGGAGGTTCTCAATTCCAATTTGAGAGATTATGCTTGCCATTTAGTCCCCAAATTTGATCGAGATATGAAAATTATCTCCGGAGATATAGAGATAAGCAATATAAGCAACTTTGATACCTTGACGAAATGATTTATTAATATATATTTTCATTATCACGGCTTGTGAAGTCGGTTTTTTTCGTTTTGTAAACGATCTTATATGTACACCGATTACTCGAAGACGCCTTAACTGATTTGGATTTTATTTTTATTTAAAGGGTCTACTTATACAGGTATACTTGGTCCCATTTAAATGTCATCGAGATATGTTCAGTATCTCCAGAGATATGAAGACAAACACCTCAAACTTAGCACTGAAAATGACTAGCGCGAATTTGAAGTCGGTTCTTTTATTTTTTTAATCGAACCTAAATTATGTAAGTGGAACTTATATTACATCGCCTCAAATTTCGTCCATCTATCGCATGTTGCCGGTGCTTTGCTTGATTGGTGGATATAATGTTAAGACATTTTGGGTCTAGCTGTGATTGGCGGACGCTTCCGCAGCCATATTTGTATACATAATAATGTGTCATATCAATTGCTGTCATAGTAGCTAGCTACCATAGCTACACATAAACAAAAGTTTCACTTGCATCGTAGTTTCGTAAAACCACACCATACCTTTTTTTAATATTTATTATATTCTCTTGGCGGTTAAACGGCTCAAATGTTCTGACTCAAATTTTGCAGAAGGCTAAATAATATGATTAAATAGGACACAGGACACTTTTTAAAGCGGGTGAACTAGAGGTAACACTAACTATATTCAATAGAACACTTACCGTAATCTCGGCTGCAGAACTTGTTGAGGTTTAGAGTGCGAGCGCCGATGCGACACTTGCCGCACTGCTCCGTCACTGTACACACAACAGACAACATTATTATATACAGTCACCTCTACTTTGTCTATGTCAATTCATTTAGCTTTTGAATCAAGTAAGCCAAACTTCAAATCGATCAAGTTCATCAAGTAAGCCAAAGTTGCATGTTTCAGTGCATATTTTAAGGCGTTTGAAATGTTTTATTAATGCAATATAAATAAACGCTTACATTTGATTAATATTATTAACGCAATTAAACGCAATTACTACCTACGTTTTGTACCACATTTTGCTGATATTATTATGATACAAATATAAATAAATAAATAAGAGTAGGATATCTTTAAAATGGTAAAATTGGTGTCAGAGAAATAGGCAAGGAGTTAAATGCGCAAGAGTTGTTAAATTTTGCAACTAAAAGCTGTTATATTTTTAGTTTTAATAATAAACAATGTGCAAAATGTGACGGTTAATATGATTAATTTACCTTCCGCTCGCCACTGACAAATATAAAAAAATAAAAATGAGTTGTCAATGAATGATTTAGAAAAAGCCTGAAAATAATTTCACCTGACAGTAAAAAAAAATAAGTACATTTCACAATAAAATATTATAAATCACCTCAGACCAAATAAGAAATCAAGACCCTTAAAGTCGATCAACGCACTGAGGCCGGTTTCGTAAATATGTGTGCACTTAGTGAGTGTTGCCGTGCAGTAAAAACTTTGTGATGATGTTATGATAATGTGATTCCATCCTGCTTTTTATTTCTCATAGATTGATTTGCACACCTTTCACAACACAATTCAGCATTTTTTGAATAACTATTACTTATAGCGCGACACTTCGCACGCCTGACAAGGTAGGCGTAGTTTTAGTTATAGTTTTGTTATATGTGAGTGCGTGTAGTTGTGTATGTACACGGCGAGGCGTAGTTTTAATACTTTTAACCGGCTACAGTGCGTTGTTAGGCGGGCCTCCGTCTTGACTTCTTATTTGGTCTGAGTAAATCACCAGTATTATTTCTATAATTCTTATTCTTCATATTTTACTGTGAAACTTATTATAAAATAACACAATCTTTTTTGATGAATAAATGGATTAATGATTTGAAAATGTTAACACTTATCTTTTCAGGAATTGGCAAAAGAGGTGGTGTTATTTTTTAATCTGCTTACGAAGTAAAATGAAATTAAAGTGCAAATCATTTAATTAGGTAATAGAGCGACTGCATAGTGTTTAAAAATTAGACATTGTTAAATTAAACAATAATAAACAGCACATAACTCTAGTAGTATGAAATGTTGTTACAGTTTATAACTTAGAGTTATTTAGTAACGCAGTCTCTCTTGAATGGAAAGTACTTACTTTGTTCTTTGGATTATAATGCCTTTGTATTTGATTCAGGTTGCAGAATGATATTTTATATTATAATTTGTAAATCCTGTCCATCAGAAGGTTGTCTGGTCTCTAAGCGATAAGACCGCCCGTTGTACTACCGATATCTCATGTACCTACTGTTTTTCTGTTACTTTTTTTTCTTGGTGTGCAATAAAGTATTATTCATTCATTCATTCGTTCAAAGGAATGTTTTTTTTAAAATTTTATCTAGATCTGACAAGTATCTCCAGAGATATGACGACAAATGTCTCAAACTTGCTACTGAAACTGACTCGCGTGGCATGGAAGTCGGTTTCATTTGTTTTTAAACTATTACTATATTATTTTTATTCTATGATCGTTTCTCTCACTCTACTCATGTGCTATTTGATGTTATTAGTCTTGAGTTTTGATTTATCATGATATTTTAGTTTTTAAACTATAATTTTTGAACCATGTTAATTATTAATGTAATAGTAGGCAAACAAGCAGTCGCGCCGTCCAGCCAGATTGTGTAAGTGGTTACCGTCGCTAAACATCTGCAATAGCACAGGCGCTGGATGATGCGATGAATTGAATACTTTTAGATATAGCTAGTGATAGTTCCAGTTTCTTAAGTTATAAAAATCTGTTTTTAAATTTATAAACAAGCATTTATTCTTGCTCTTAGCACAACAATAATCTCCCGCTCTTTTCTTCCTAACCACAGAGTTCCTAGATCTGTATTCTTTTTTACCACTAGAGGCGCCACTCGCGCGGTTACATACACCATGTAGGTTTTATAACAGCAAAACGCTAACACTCACAACAAAGTAACAAAGTAAGTACATTCCTTCGGTAGTGTAGATGAGTCGAGAGTGCATGAAGGTCCACTTACTACTTACCGCGGCCGGTCTCCCCCTCCACTGCCTCCATGGCTTGCACGGCTGTTACCACGCGAGGTATACCTGCACCAACCATATTATCTTTATTACAATCCCGCTGCTTCATAGAAAAGTTAGAATATCTGTCGCCAAATAAATATCTAATATGTTCTGGCAGAAATCCTTGAGAGGCAGTTCCCATTCTAGGCCTAGCGTGCTACCATCCTCAACCGCATCATCACTTACCAACAGTTAAGATAGTCGTCAAACGATAGCCTACACAATATTTAAAAATAAAATAACACACACTGCCTTGTCTTTGTCACTGGCTGCCCATTGGTTGTAGGAGCATACTTTATCGATTTTCCGCCACAAAGTAGCTTACCAACATCAAAGTCACACATACCTCATGCTCACATCATGTTTGTGGACCACATAAAAAAAAAAATCCCGTGTGGGGATCGAACCTACCACGACCTTCAGTTTCGTGGACAGAGTCACTAACCACTAGACAAACTGGTTACTCCTGCCTGGTTCAGGACTTCAGTTAAAGAGAAGACGAGCCACACTCCTCTTAGGTGGGGTAACTGTTGGAGAGACTTTCCAACGGCTTGCACTACTCCACATGACGGTTGAGGGATGACCTTGGTGAGCAAGGTCATCACTCCGCAGCGGCAGAAGTCCATCTTGTTCTGCCACCGGGGCAATATTGTAAATGCTTGCGCGACCCTATCGTACCCCACTACGGTGGATGACGGCTCACTCCGGATGTTTATTGCGATATGCTACCCTTTAGGCGGTAAGTCCCACATAACCTAACCATATTGCTCCCCCGTACGAGTGGTATTCCTAAAGGATTGTCCTGGGTCAAAAAAAGGACTTCAGTGTACGGTATGGGCTTCGTTTAATATGCCGTCTGATCGAACTCAAATCTTGCAAGGACTCTGCCTACTGGTCTAATTGCAGGTGTTCACTTAAAGTACTCACGGATACACGGCGCGATGTGACTCCTGGACTGCTGGTACCCCTTGGCGCAGCGGTTGCAGGTGGTTCCAGTGACGCCGTCCTTGCAGGGGCACTGTCCGCTCGTCTGGTTGCAGGTCTTGCCGCTGGCTCCTACTGGATGGCAGTCGCACGCTGGGGTAGAAATAGAAAAGTTTAGTTTAAAATAAAACCATGTTAAAGGGCTGCAGCTAATAACTTTTAATTTGCTTCTTCATTCATCATACGAACCGCTAAGGAATGGAATACCCTGCCTGAGTCCGTGTTTCCGATTAAGTACAATATGGGGGTCTTCAAATCGCGAGTGAATAGGTATCTTCTGGGTAAGCACGCTACATCATCGATCGCATCATCACTTAACATCAGGTGAGATAGTGATCAAGTGCTACCCAGTTGGGTATAAAAAAAAAAAAAAAACTAAATAAACTGAGAAACGAGTTTTTTCGTCAATTTTTGTTCGATTTTATTAAATACTTGCAAAGACTCGCGGTTTCACTCGCGTAGATCCCGTTCCCGTGAGTTACTCGCTGATAGTGTAGCTTTCCATTAGTGACATTTTGAAATCGGTCCAGTAGTTTTTGAATTAAATCATAACAAACAAAAAATGAAATCATTCCTCTTTATAATATTAGTTTAGAGGTTTAGATTGTACAGTTGATAGTTTAGAGGTTTAGATTGTACAGTTAAATGGAACCCTTAATGTGCATGTCCACCTGGCACTTCGCTTGATTAATTCACCTAGATGTCACTGTCAGAATGGTCTGCCTACTACTCGTTTGTCGGAAATGGATAACGAATCCATGACCTACTCCGGATTCTCAATTATCAGATAGGACATAGATAGAGCAAAGCCGACCAATAATTTAAGATCGTTTAAAAAACTAAAAGAACCCACTTTCAATGCCGCGCTAGTCGTTTTGAGTACCAAGTTTAAGGTGTTTATCTCCATATCCCTGGAGATAATCGTCAGATCTCGATCAAATTTAAATGAGAACACTTGTAAAGTACTTATACGTACTCTTCCGAACAAAATATTTTTTCAAAGCAGACCAGGCGTTTTTAAGAAATTGGAGAACATATTACATAATAATTAAGATAGTTTCAAAACTAAAACAACCGACTTCAATGCCCCGCGAGTCAATTTCAGTAGCAAGTTTGAGACGTTTACCGTCATATCTCTGGAAATACTTATCACATCTCGATGAAATTACAATAAGACCACCCCGGAAATAAACCCTACTGATTACAAAAAAAATCATTCGAATCGATTCACAATTGACGGAGTAATCGCGTAACATACACACAAAAAAAAACATAGAGACGAATCGAGAACCTCCCTCTTTTTGGAAGTCAGTTGAAAAATAAAACATTCTGACAAATTGAGAACCTCCTCCTTTCTATTAAGTCGGTTAAATACTATTGGGTCATGTTAATAACAACTTCTAACGAAATACCCGGCTTGTATCTTGTGTTTTCCGAATATAATGTTTTCCTCTAACTTGCCAAATAACACAAGTTGTAAGTGGCGAGGACTCCGCTGTATTATCGCTTATTGCCCGAACTGCTGTCAATATAAAAGTTTTGTTTCGTAGCCTGTTATTTTCTCCGTAAGAGGTATGGGTTGAAAAGCTTTCACGATGTAGACTTGATAAAATAAGTTTCTGTTTTAGGTTTGGATTCGGGTCGAGACCGTCTGATATTGCTTGTAATTTTTTTTTACATTGCATGTACCTAAATGTTGCTACTATACAGATCATCATCATCATCAGCCTATATTAGTCCACCGCTGGACATAGACCTCTCAAATTGCACATCACGGAGCTTGATTTCCGGGTACTCTCATCGAGTTCTTTCAGATCAAGATCATTGCTCCACCTAGTCGCTAACGCATAATATTTGTTACTAAAAATAATGCAGCTACCAGTATCAATGGTATTTTAGAAAAATTCATGAATAAGAACATAATAATTGTATAATAATAATCCCGCAGGGGCGGCTTTGTGGCGAGCCGACGGTGAGTGGCGACACCACGTACCCCTATCCCGTGAGGGCTAAATGAGACCCTCTGACCACCAGCTTGCCTTGACCGGCCGGCCGGTGGTGGGAATCGCAAGAGCTAAAACCTAAGCTCCAGGGTGGAAGTGTTAAAGGCATAAAGCCGCTAGTAGCGTTTAGTGAAAGTGCAGCACACCTCTCAACACCCTTAGCTATCCACGCCAATGTTGCCCCTCGGCGCCGACATAACGGTCCGCCTTTATGGGGGGCCCATTCAGTGTATAGCGAGTCACCACCCGCCTTAATATTTTGAAATGAAGCATAATTAGCGGGTGGCGTACCTCATCCCATAGACCAGAAAACAAACATCAAGCAGCACACATTCATAGCCATAATAAATTAATGTACCATCTTTTTATAGTTTTTCATCTCTCTATCCACAAATCATATTTAATTTCATTTAATAATGTTAAGGGCCTCTTGACGTTGGCTTCGGCTCCGTCAATGCCTTCCAAAGGACCGGGCGATTTGCAGCCCGTGATGTGAATTGTATAATAATAATAATTGTGAATTAATTTGTATTCAATTTAATAATATTATAGTTCCTAATAACTAGTATTATATAAAATCCCATCCAACGTAACAATCTAAGAAAGGCATTCCAAATCCGCTGTCATCAGACCGAAGAGGCCTGGAGCCTATCACACGGGTCTCGAGCCTAGTTTAAATTCCAGGTGAACCATTTACTTTGTTGTAATAAGCCTAAGTTTAAGTTTTCTCAATAAATTATTCTTATTCTTACTCTGAGAGCGTCCTATATTAAGTTTGACGAAACCCAACAGTTATCAGTTTTTCGGTTAATATTGCGGACCCACTGCCAGATATATTGTGTCTCATCTGATATTTGTCGATAGATTGCTATGATTTTTTCATGGCAACTAACACGATCTGTTTTTAAATTATGGATCAGCTAAAAGTTATCTATTTCTAGAATCTAAACACTGAAAACCCTGCAGTAGGCTTCCGGATAAAGCAATACTGTTGTATTGCTTATTATTGATATATATATATATATTTATTATTTGATAGTAAATTAACAAATTTACTATCAAATCATCATCATGCAAGTCACGTAAATTATATAATTACTATTTTCAAATCATATTAATTTCCTTTCAATTAAGGTATATCTGTAGAATTTAAAGTTCTTTAAAATGTGTAGAAGACATTTTTTTATTTGATCACTGCATCAACTTTGTAATAAATACAGTTTGTGGTTTCATATCCCAAAAACCATAAGATTCAACATCGCAGTAAGTCAAAAATACAAATAAATATTATCTTATTTCATGTAAAGAAATGTCCAGGAAAATGGCGACAATAGCTCCTTCCATTAATCCAATTATACAAGCGCTTTTTTGGCAGTCGACTCAATTACCAGTGTCCACGACCTCTGACCCCAACACCCTCAACTGGGGGTCATTTTATTACCTATGGGGTCACACACGATGATAGGAAACCCCAAAAACCGTGGCAGTTGAAACATGTTTGTTTTTGCCCGTTTGACCGTTTTTGATGAGATCAGACGTAATAAAACACAATGTTTTCAGCTTGCTTGTTGGTTTTCTTGGAATATTGTTTTAGATGTATTTTCGGATTTTTGTTATATTTTCATGTTCTTTAGGTCATGAATGGAATCCTAATAATTTTATCATTCGAGTAATGATAGTGGATACCCAATGAAATGTAATAAAATCTGAAAAATACTTAATCGTGCCAATTTATAATATGAGAAAGATTGCATGAAAGTTTGCTTATTTAGTTTGTTTGTAACTCAATCATGGTACAATCGCCTTTATTTGTGCGTATCCACCTTAAGGAATAATTTCCTGTGCACTCTTATTGAATTGGCATCTCGCTTCTGTCTATGTTGACATTGTTGACCAATGACAAGAAGGGACAAAGCCAAAAATTATGTTTTGTTTTTGGTTTTGGCTCTTCTGATTGGTTAGAAAAAAAATCGACACTTGCAACCGAAAATGTTTTGAAACTGGATACGCACAACTGTACGCGATGGTACAAGGTAGTAGGATAGTACAAGATATTAACAGTTAGCATATGATGCATATACATCAATCTGCAGTCTCAATCAAATGTTTAGCAGGAAATATTACATTAGAATTCTTTGTTAGAACTACTTATTCAAGTATGAATAATTTTTCGGGCTAAGTTTTCACCGAATGCTTAGATAATAACTCTTGCTTTTTATAAGAAGAAGTTAAAATATGTATATTTTTTTAAAGCTTACTAGAAGTGGGGTTGCACATTACTAATAGTCTTGTTAACCCCTCCAAATAAGCTAAGTATGCTTGCGTCTGGAGTGGGTTCACGTCAATAGTGCAATGGACGACGGTAACTTAACTTAGCATCAGGCAATAAAGTTCAGTGTAAAGACTATTAAATGAATTTGAAATTGAAACCAATCCCTTTTAGCAAAGCAAGAATTTCTACAAAAACTTCAACGTCAATCCGCTGAGTTTGCTTCTCAGATCTTTCAAGCGTCCAACCATTCCAAAGAAAACAAAACAAACAACCGTCCCTTCGCAGTTTCGCCAATTGTATTACAAATCACGACAGAGTCAATCACGACGTCAGCAGAAACCGAGTCAACCCGACCTTATCCTCAGAGGACCTATCGAGAGAAGACAACTCGATTGCCAACTTTATAGGAAGGACCGAAACTATTCCGCGACCAGGGAATGTAGTGTATGTAGAAAATAACCGTAAACCGATTATGCGTTTACGTTCGTTTTTATAGCGGAGATTTCAATGTTTTTGTTTGGACCATTCGAGGGGGTCGCGCGAAATGGCGACCCCGACTGTAAAGGCAAGTTTTATTTGGTAAGAAATCTGAGGGAGTATCTGCGAATAGATTTAACTAGCGAGAGTTAGTTTGTTCTTGTTCTTATTGTGTGCTTAGTGGCAAGCTTTTTTAGGATTTCAATATCATGTCTATTGAGAGAAGTACCTTGGTACCTACTTGAGATTATGACTGCAAAACTTTCGAACCGATACCAATATAAGTACCCCTAACATTTATTCATTTTTTTAACAATACTGTAACTGATCCGTTTTATTTACATTGAAGTGCTTTTGGCACAATGACAAATAGTTGATTGCATCTATAAATGCTCTTTGTATAACATTTTTAATAATTATCGTATTAGTCTTACTGTTCATCATAAAATCACTTTCTGAGGACCCATGAGACAGTAATTTAATCTTTTTGGCAAATATAGTCTTATAAACTGTAATTTTTAAATAAGATAAGTGCTATATACCAACTAAAGGTACGACCACACCGCGGCGTCCTGCGTGCGCAATCTAGGCGGCGATCAGATAGCGCAGTAGTATTTGTACCGACTGGTTCACACCAAACGCGATCTACGGCGATCAGAAAACAATATAAATTCAGATCGCGAACACGCTCGCGGACGCAAGACGCCGTAGTGTGGTCGTACATTTATTATTATCTGTTCTGTGCCTTAAGGCAATTTCTTGAATCGTTTTTGTAAATCCAAAATCCATGCATGCGGCTTCAGATATCATAAACTTCAAACTCGATCTCACAACTTCACTATCTCTAATTTCAAAGGTGTATACTTGAAAGCTAGCATTTAAACAGAGATACTCGGCACACTCCTGTTTATAAGTAAAACAGGTGTTTACTTTTATAGTCCATTTAATGTATTTTTAACATTTTTTACTGCGCTCAGTTTACTTAAATCCATCCTTTATTTATTAAAACGACGATATTTTGAGATATTTAACGTATAACGTTTTTATAGTGTCGGCTAGACGTTTTATGGACACATTTTACATTGGATTTATAGTTTGAAATGTTCGTAAATGATAATCACTTTCGTTTTTAATATGGCGTGAATGTGGCAGGTTTGTTTCATATTTTTAACCGACTCCAAAAAAAGGAGGAGGTTTCTCAATTCGACCGTATATATGTTTTTTTTATGTTTGTTCGCGTATAACTTCGTCGTTTATGAACCGATTTTGATTATTATTTTTTTGTTGGAAAGGAGATATTTCATGTGTAGTACCGTGGTAATTTTATCGAGGTCTGGTAAGTATCTCCAGAGATATGGATGAAAATTAATAGCGCGGCATTGAAGTCGGTTCTTTTTAGTTTTTTAAACGATCTTATGTATGATGTTATATTGTAAGGAAGCCGGTTTTGTATAACTCTTTTCTGTAATACTCAAATCCTACCTGTATACACCTACATACATTTATAAATTAATTTTAAATATTAATTACATGTATTTCCTGTATTAACCCTTGGGAATCCTATTCCCTACCATTTTCTGAAAAATCTTAAGACACGAAATCTAGATGTCTGGTATGAACCAGGTTCACACCAAGCGAATTTTGTGCAACTACCTAGGGATGTAGGATACGAGTAAAAACAAATGGTCATTCGATAATTTTGCATCGATAAACTTATAGCGCTTGATTAACCAATCAAATAGCTTAATTCTAATCTTAATTATCACTCTATATCATGTATCTCAGTTTCGCACAAAGCTCAAGTGAGTGGTTTCCTATTCGCTTTCGCCGGAATACTCATATTCTTTCTCTTCTCTATAACATCTATCATCTATCTATTCAATCCTTCTACTCCGCGTTATCTTAAAGAACGCTTTAACTTCCTCCACAGTTCTAACTCTCTTTCTCTAAGGTCATCAGAAAACTTAACCCTGAACTTTCCCGCACATGGTTCCACTTTTTAAGATAAAGCTTTTACCGTCCAGGCTGTTAGGCTCTGGAACTCTTCTCGAACCTGTGAAATTTTCACAATCCCTTCATATTTTCAAGAGCCGTTTAAAGCTTATCTTTCATTATAAATAGTGTCAAGCTGCTTCTGTCTGTTCTGTCAATCTGTTTAAAATTTAAAGAATGCGTGTTTTGGAATTTATGTAAGTAATCTGTGTTTATTGTTATAGGTAAGTAGGTATGTTTATGTTAGTTTAGGTATACATATTATGTATTAATTATTGTTATTCTTTTCATTTTAATTAACCGACGAAAAAAAACGGAGGAGGTTATCAAGTCGACGCGTATATATATTTTTTAAATTAGGCACACCCTGCATTAAGCTACTATTTCGATCCTGTCCATACAAAGGTTTGTGTGGAAGAGATTGCTGTTAGCGATAAGACCGCCCATTGTAACACTCTAAATTTAAGCTGTAAAAGTTATATGTGTCTGTATCTGTATCTTTGGTGTCGCAATAAAGTGTTTATCTATCTATAATGCCAGGCCTAAAAGTTCTTCCGAGGCAAATAACTGAGTAACGATACGAGTACTTTTAACCGGTACCTAATTAGTATCGATGCTAAAGCTACTTGGAATCTAAATAAAAGTTATCCACACTCCCTAGGAAGTTAAAGAATAAAATTCGCCTGATGTAAACCTGGTATTAAGGCAGCGAGTTAGATAAAAAAAACCCGGAAGGATGCCATTGGAATAAAAGTATTATATGAAGGCAGGGATGTATAGCTAGATCTATCTTATCCTTGGAAGATGAGTTGGGATTATGTGGATTTTTTTATATTTGATAGGTTATCCTTTGACAACCTGGCGGTAAGCGATGTGTGGTGGAAGATGGCGCTAGGCCTAGAATACTGTAACTATTAATCGATTAAGGTATCCTAAAATAAAAGTCGTGGAAATCCTTCAATAAAAAGGCTACTTACGTTTGCAGGCCTTCTTGTGAGTGATATGTTTGCTAGGGTCGCGGTAGTATCCCTCCCGGCAGTAGTGGCAGTGCCTGCCGGCAGTGTAGTGTCGGCACTTGAGGCAGACGCCGCCGCTGACCCTTCCTGACAACTTGTACAACTCCATGTTGAAGCGGCAGCGGCGGGCGTGACCGTTGCAGTTGCATTCTGGAAAGATAGATATCTTATATTATTATAATATTTGTATTTGGAACATACGAATAAAATGTAATAAGCCCATACTTGTCAAATCCATCAAGCAGAGAATAGTTGCGTGTCTAGGACAGTTGCTAAGGCATGAAGCACAGAGTACTGAATCACTCTTCTACGCATGAACGTTATCAACTGCTGCAGATTATTGTGATGGGCAAAGTTGCGGGCAAGAGAAATGTTGGAAGAAGGAAGATGTCCTGGCTCCGCAACATCTGACAATGTATCAGGATAAAGAGGGTAGAAGATCTGTTCAGGTTAGCCCCGAACCAAGATTAATAAAGAAGGATGAATGCCAACTTTCAGTAAAGGAATAGCACTTAAAAAAAAAAAAAAACTTATTTAAAAAACCCAAGTAAAAGGTTTACTCTGTTCCAACTTATGAACTATTATTTTCTGTGCCCCGCGGTTTTACCCGCGTAGACATCGTTCTCGGCGGAATATCTGAATAAAAAGAACCCCATCTGTTATTTGAGGGTAGTGTTCTAGGCTATCTTCATACCAAATTTCAGCTCAATCCACATATTTTTGTTTTTTCCAATGTGCAAAGAGTTCTTATACCATCACATCATTACTAAATTCAGACAAAGTTCGTGTTTTCCATGTTTGTTCCCACAATTTCATTACAAACAATTCCATACGTCCACAGTCGCAAATACAACGAAGAAAATTGTCTAGCAATTGAATCGTGAGCAATTTTGTTAAAAGTGTAAACAGTGCTTGAATGTTCCCCTATTGCTTCACTTTGTACAGTAAAGATGGCGGTGCACGTGAGGTAGATATAATAAGAAGAGGTCAACGATATTAATAATAATAATAATGTTTTATTGACAATTGACAATTGACAATTGAAGCTGAATATTATGTCACAGTTTACAATTAATTACTATATTACAGACATACATACAATCACGCCTTTTTCCCGTTAGGGTAGGCAGACACTACTTCTTTCCACATGCTACGATCCTGACATACCTCTTTCACTTCTTCCAGTTTCATGAGCGACTTCATACATGCTCGCCTAGGTCGGCCTCTACCGACTGCCCCATTCACACTCGTCTCATAAATCTGTTTCGTCAGTCTTTCTTCATCCATCCTCTCTAGATGACCAAACCATCTAAGCATCCCTTTCTCAATCTTTGAATAAATATATCAATTAATATATTGATGTAACATTTTGGCTTGTTTATAATCGTTGTCTCGTCTTACTCACAAAACCTACACAAGGCAATAATAGCGCCTGCCTGTGCCTGTGCTCTAGGTTCTGAAATACCTTCGAACCTGTTGCCGTAGAATTTACTATGGGTAAGTATTTTTTTATGTAATTTTATGGATTAACTTTTTTTTTTTTTATATACATAATTATAATTTACATTACTATTAACAGGTATGTTATGTTTTTAAAAAGCATCTCTATACCAGATTTCATTCAAATCGGATTACGACTTTCGAAAATCTTGCAGCAATTTTAACAAAAAATAAATGAAACTTACTATATTATTAACTAGCAGAGCCCCCGCAGCTTCGGCCGCAATATATAACCTATGTTACATGCTGATAATGTAGCTTTTAATGTGTGAAAGAATTTTTAAAATTGGTCCAGTACTTTTTTAATTTATCCGTTACAAACAAACATCTAAAAAACGACTTTTCACTTTTTTCTTTATAATGGTGCTACAGAGTACTAATAATATTAATAATAAGGTGCACTTAAAACAGTCATATCACATGACAACCAGCTCCAAACAAATGTCCCAGTCGCGCATTAGCTCCCGGGACCTTAGGGTCCCAGGGTCAGATCTGGCAACATTAGGTCCAGTAACTTATGGCAACATTACTCGAATGTTCTGTTATTAATATTACGCAGTTTCCGGGCCCTGAGTAATGGGCCCCTAGCATTCAATTTACTGGGACTCGTAAGCTAACTTAACGTCTGTATTAAGTGCGGTTAATTTACTTTGTTGATACATTTGTTGGATCATTTCTGCTATAATTGAAGGTGGTTCAACCGCACCTTAAATGTGGTCATTAAGTACTAAGAGATAGTGTTGCCAAATTAGATAATTATAGTGGCCTTGAGTTTTGCTGCACAAAGGTTTTTATTTAAAAACTGTAAGTATGTATGTACAAGGTAGATAAGACTGGCCAAGTGCGAGTCGGCCTCGCACTCGTAGGGTTCCGATTAAACAAAATTTGCCGGAAAATAAGTTTTTTGTATAAGGCCCCCTTTAAAAATAAATAAATAAATAATATTAATTATGATTAATAGATCAAAATTGAATATTCCTCCTCTTTCCTAATAATTTATTTACAATGCTGTGCCCTTCAAGGGTCTATAAATATAATCATTTCTTTATTTCTCCAATACACAAAGTTGCCAATACAAATGATTCTTAACTAAAGTGAGACTGATGCCTGTGGTAGGTTTTACAGAAAAACCTGTGTTACACGACACCAGGACTCCCCGCTTATAATAGTTATAGTGTTTGGCATTATTTAAATAATACAAATAAAAAAAAGTAATGATAATAATTAACAATATTCCAGTATTTTACATTTATGTACAAAATTGTGACAAACATTTCAAATAAATGAAATCTTTTATGTAATAGAAGTAACTCAGGTACACTAAAGGACTGTACCTTTTATTTAAGACTGTTAATAATTTTATAGATGCAAAAAAAAAATTATACTAATTTAATTTAATTAAGTTATTATTATTTGATGTCATAGCACCCCTTATAAATACACACTAAGGCCTGGCGATCGAGAGGTCATGAGTTCGATTCCCGCCCATTGCACTATTGACTTAAACCTACTCCAGACACAAGCATATTTAGCTTAGTTGGAGGGGTTAACAACTACTTAGTAATGTGCAACACACATTGCTAGTAAGCTTTTAAAAAATATATATATCTGCCAGATAAATTACTACTTTCAAATGGCGTTATGTGTCAGATAGCTATCTGAAACTTTAACCGGAACCGGTCAAACTGGCCTTTAATAAAATTGTACCTTAGGGTCAGACTATCTAACATAACATGTAATAACATTGTTATTTAACATGTTTGTATTCAGTATTGTTTATTGCAACACAATGTACAATAGTCTTAGACTAAAACTTATCTACTTATTACTATTGACATGTAACCTTAACTATTTAGGGTGTAGCAATATTGTGCATAATTTATAAAAATCTGAATTTTATAATAATATTATTTATTTATGATCAATACGGTTACAAATTAAATATAATATGAACTACATAATATGCTTAAACTTATTCTTAGTTAATTTGTACTATTTTAAAAGCCTACGTAATTATAATATTGTCATGTCTAGAGTAAGTAGTATGTACATAGTGTTTCATATAATGTGGGCACGGAATATTAAAAAACATGATATTATAACATTCCGTGTCCACATTATCTGAAACATGTTAAATAACAATGTTGTATAACATGTTATGTTACTTAGTGTGTACGCACCCTTAGGGTGACAGTGATTTAGGGCGAAAATATTTTATAATATCTTCAGATATTTTTAATTGATACAGTCTGTTGTTAGGTACTTACGAATAAACTAACATTATATTTAAATACAATGTGTATATGCAATTGAAATGGAATACCAAATAGTCGAGCGTTTGACCACTGTCTAACGTCGTGATGATGTGATAATTTCTTTGTCCACTATTAAAGCTGCAAAAATAAGATCGTTTATAAAACTAAAAGAACCGACTTCAAACGCCGCGCTATTAAGTTTCAGTACCAAGTTTGAGGTGATTATCTCCATATCTCTGGAGATATTTATCAGATCTCGATAAAATTACAATGGTACTACTCTTAGTATATGTCCTTTCCAACTAAATAAGAATCATCAAAATCGGTTCATAAACGACGAAGTAATCCGCGAACACACACAATATATATTTATATATATATAATAATATATATACGGTCGAATTGAGAAACCTTCTTGTTTTTTAAGTCGTTTATAAATAAGCTTAGTAGTACGTGGAACACGCGGACAGGGCAAATCAGAAGTGGGTGAATGCTACTAGATGTATTTCAAATCGTTGTTATTTTTCAACAAAGAAATTGTTTAGTTTAACAGTGCTGTTACAACATGCACGGCAGTAACTCACAGCCACAAAGACACGTCCGGTCACTCCGGCGCATCCCCCTGATATTACGACACATTATACTTATCTATACAGTACATAAGGTTAGCATAATTATACCACATTAAAACGACACTAGTTTTAATTACTCTTAAAGAAATAAATGAGATTTTTAAGGATGTAGATAAAATATAATTGTCGAACTTGTCAAACAACCAAAATTATAGATACGCAAGCTGGCTAGCAGCGGTTGGAAACGAATAGCTGAAGATCGAGCTCAGTGTCGTGCCATGGGAGCAGCCTATGTCCAGCAGTGGACGGAAATAGGCTGATAATGATGATCGAACTTGTTAACAAAATTTCACGCGAAACGGTAGAGAAATGCGACCTGTAGAAAATATAGACATCAAGACAGACATACGAAAGCATTTTTGCCAAATCTGAAACTGAGACCTTTGCTTCACTCGGTCAAATACCTAGCCTATATCGTTTTGTTTCTGTCAATTATCTTAATGAGCCGAATTTCACTGCTCATGTCATGCTCATGTCTCTTTTCAGCCGACTTCCAAAAAGAAGGAGGTTCTCAATTCGTCTGTATGTTTTTTTTTGTATTTATGTTACGCGATTACCCCGTCAATTGTGAACCGATCTGAATTATATTTTTTTTTAATCGGTAGGGTACGTTTCCGCGATAGTCCCATTGTAATTTCATCGAGATCTGATAAGTATCTCCAGAGATATGACGATAAACGTCTCAAACTTGTTACTGAAATGGACTCGCGGGGCATTGAAGTCGGTTGTTTTAGTTTTGAAACTATCTTAATTATAGTTTATTATGTGCTATTTGCAAATAGGAGAGACCGAGGTATACATTTTTAGGGTTCCGTACCCAAAGGGTAAGACGGGACCCTATTACTCCGAACTCTAAAACTCCGCTGTCCGTCTGTCTGTCTGTCTGTCTGTTTGTCTGTCTGATTCACTGATGATGTATTGATGATATTATGGCGTTATAAGAAATAAAATGTTTATGAATTATTATTTTTTGCTGGCGAAAAATGATAGTGGTATTTTTTTGCTCGATCTTATAAAATACTGTAGTGTGGTACGGAACCCGGAACCCTACGAATGCGAGTCTGACTTGCACTTGGCCAGTTTATTTTATTCACGTTTGCCAGGATTTTTCTACCCGTTTGGCCACTATTCTATCAAAGCTCTTTTTCACCTACCATTACATCCTCTGACCGAGTTAGCTTATATATCTATGTATACCTACATTAATATTTCGAAACTTAATAAAAGCACGTCCTGAAATTACTCACAGCTAAGTTAGCTGGATGTAACATACTGTTTCAACGTCCACGACACACTGACATAAACCTGTCAACGTGTATGATCTGTGGCCCGCACATCAACTATTACAGCTAACAGATGGCGCTGTTAATATATATCACGGATTCTTTTGTGGTGTTTCCCAACTATAAATATATCAGTGAATATAAATATAGGGCGGTGACAGAATTGTAGCGATGCGGGATGGGAGCTCGATTAGTTTTTAAAGGAACGAGTTGGTCTGTTAATGAAATAGATGGAATTTTATATATAATAACCGACTTCAAAAAAGGAAAACTTTCCTAATTCGTCGGAAAATTGAAAAAAAAAATAAGATGCCGACGAATTGAGAACTCAATGTATGTTTCCCGATTAATCAAAGATGCCTGGACCGATGTGGAAAATTCTTTGTTTGTTTGAAACGGTATCATTCCCAGGTTATCAATACCATTTAAATTTCATCGAGATATATTTACTATCTCCAGAGATATGGAGATAAACACCTTAAACTTGGTACTGACAATAACTAGGTATAGCGCGACATTCAAAGTCAGTTTTTTTAGCTTATGAAATGATCTGAAATTATTAAAAAAAAAAAAAAATTATATTCACCCATTCTTATGATATTAGGCAACAAGCCAAGCAAGACGTTCGCCTGATAGTTAGTGATGAGTAAAGACATCTGTACGTCTATAGCAGTGGAACTTTAGATTTTAAGACGAGTTTATTATTTAGGAGTGCTTCACACTCTGGATCAAGGAGGTTGCATTACGATAGGTTGTACTTACATACACAAAAATTATTTTCTCTTCAGTATTTTGCGTAGTTACACCTAAGTACCTTACCTACACCTGGGCAGCAAAACAGAGTACCTACCTGTACAGCCTACATTACTCAGTCAGACAGACAGATAGAACACAAAACAAAATCATTAACCAATTCTACACGCTGATCACTCCAACCGAGGCACTCGTGATCTTTTCCATTAAGTATAACATTATCTCATCGTGACAAACGAGATATTATTATATTAGTTCAACAATAAGGACCATGTCACAACTGGCTGAGGCAATGGCTTGGCTAGGATGACATGGTTTGTGACAAAAGGTTATGAGTGTATGATTAATTGACTATCTTAGGAGATATTGTTGCTTTGTTCCGTAAGACATGGAGGCGGCTTTACAAGCTTTTAGAAGTTTTGATGTCGAATGTGTACTTGCTTGTTGTTACTCGTACCACTGTTCCAGTATTGTAAAGTTAATTAAATAAATAAAAAAATAATAAAAAATTGTTTATTGTCAGAACAAACACAGGACATCATAGATATGTTATTTTTAATTATAATAATAATTTTAAATGCCCTATCTAAGTTTGTTCCAAGTTTGACAATGAAGAACACCGTGTGTTTATTTAGTTTCATCACCTATTTTACACAGTTGATTGATAACGCTGTACAATTTTGCAAGCCAGATTTTGGCGAAATATGTCGTAATTTTTGTAACTATTACTAGCAGCGTTCGCGGTTTCACCTGCGTTGTTCTCGTCTCCGTGAGAATACGGGGATAAAATATAGCTTAATATGTTACTCGCTGATAATGTCGCTTTCATTCGTGACAGAATTTAAAAAATCGGTCTCGTAGGTAGTTTTTCCAAAACTGAAATCTTTCCTCTTTATAAAATTAGTTTAGATAGAAGTAGTAGACAGTATTTATGGATGTAAGGGACACAAATACCACCTCAGTGCTCCCAGCTAACCTCACCTGCCCGTGGTGCATCCTGCTGACCAACAAACGAGGCTCTGGCGACCGACAAATGGCGGGATATATAGTCACACACAAAGCCAAGAAACTGAAAAAGAAGAGCTGAAGATCGGGCTCAGTGGCGCATCTTGGGAGAGGCCTATGTCCAGCAGTGGACTGATACCGGCTGATGATGATGTGTTCGAAGTTGGTGCACACGCTAGGCTTTGAATATTCTGATTCTCAAGGCAAAACAATATTGCGTAGATTGTCTTGCGTATAAAATTAATAGAGTGACCTGAAGAAAAAACCTCAAAATAACCAACTTTAACCTCCGGTTTTCACTTCATGTCCCACAGAAAGCACGGCATTAAATTCGCAGCAATGGAAAACGGGCGATATCTACAACATGCGACAAGCGACACAGTACCCGGGTAACAGCCGACATGTTTACGGCAACACGTCCTGTCGTAAAGTCGCACGACTTGTATCTCATTCAATACGCACTTTTTTATATTGACAGGTACCTAAAGGAGCTAAAAACAGAAAGCTCTTAAGTAGGCGCTACTGTTGAGTGTTCTAAAAACCGCCATGTTGCAAATTTTATGTTTTTTTTTTCACAAACGTATTTCCTTAAAAAGATGTAATAATGTATTCAACATAGACTTTCAGCCAATTATAAGAAGACATAAAGGCAAAGTGTAACATTTTTAATTCATTTTTGTAGATAAAAAAATATTTGAAAAATTAATTTATAACGTTACTTTTAATTTTACTCGGGAACACATTAATAACAGTGCTTTTGTAATACATAGCTGTACTTAGCGTAATAATAAGTGCATATTCCAATGCGAATTGTTTTGCTTACAAAATTACTATTGAAAATGACAGATAGCTGTCAGATTTAAGGAACAGTCTACAGTAGCGCCACCTGCAATGAGCAAAAGACAGTGTTTAACACCATTGGTTTTTTTTTTGGAAATATGTTTACATAGAAGTCGCTTCCTGTCCCTCCCTCTGTAGGCTTAGATATTTTATAAAGCGAGTTTAGGAGTGTGTTTGAGAATTCACTGCGCCTAATAATATCATTTTTTATATGTCACAGCATATCGATAGAGTGAAAATCTATTTCATTCATTTATAGGTTTTGCATTGGATTACAAAAGTTTCATCTATACAACATAATGCGACAGAATATTAATATTTTCTCAACTGAAACATTTCTAATAATTTTGTCTTTTTAACCGACTTCACAAAAAAGGAGAAGGTTCTCAATTTGACTGTATTTTTTTTACTTTTTTTAAATGTTTGTTACCTCGGTTGGAGTGAAGTCGGTTTTTTTGTTTTGTACGATCATAAATTATTTCATCTCCTATAAAAGATTATTGATCTCGCAAATAAATGTACAAACTTTATACCCTGCCACATATAGATAATACACCTACACTTACACTGCGCCGAGCGACATGTTATATCATCATCATTATCAGCCTGTAAGTATTAGTCCACTGCTGGACATAGGCCTCTCCTTTAGCACATATTTACTCATGTGCCTATAGCACGTTGGAAAAGGATAGTTGAAAATCGAGCTCCACTGAGCTCGATCTTCAACTATCCTTGCTATCCTTGCTATCCTTGCTATCCTTGATATCCAATTACACAACCATTAATTAAATGCGCTACCATTTACACAAAACCAAAAAAAATTCGAAAAGTCTTTAAAAAAAAATTGCAGCGTCACGTAAAAATGTCAATAAATTAATCTATACCTCCCGTCCCGTTAGGTAGAAAACGAAAAAGCCTAACTTTCATTCAAACATACTACGTGCAAATATTACTAAGCCTTAGCTAAAAATTCCGGGATCCGGGGTAAACCGGGATTTTGTATTAAAAGTACTTGTTATACGAGTATTGTACCTGTCCCGTAGTGTGTACACGGCCTAACGAAGCGAGCTCGTGACTCGATTTCCTAACTGTGTACACCCGCCTTAATCCCGTTACCATTTGATTTTCGAACGGAGAAAAAAGACGTTATAAGTACAGTCGTCGTAGAAAGGCTTACCGCATTATTTAACGGGGAAAGATTAATTTAATTTTAATTAAAGAGTTGTCATCAATAGAAGATATAAATTATTAGCCTATGATGTCTTTATTTCATACTAGGATATATTTAAGAATTCTGGAAACACTTTGTACATACTTCATCATCATCATCATTCTATTTCTGTCCACTGCTGGACATAAGCCTCACCTATGGCATGCCATTGAGCTCAGTCTTCTGCTCTTTGTTTCAAACCGCTGCCAGTCAGCTTGCGTATATGATCGCTCCACCTAGCTAGAGGGCGTCCTACACTACGTTTGCCGAGCCGTGGTTTCCACTGTAGAACACGTCTACCCCAACGGTTATCGGTTCTATGACAGATGTGACCAGTCCACTGCCACTTCAGCTTGCTAATCCTTTGTACATACTTAGTAAGTTTTTTTTTTCTTTCAAAATAAAGACATGCCAACAACAATGATGAAGAAATAGTAAGAAAAAAATCTCAACAGGATCAAATAAATCAAGATGAAACTACAATCTCCTAATTAAATATCAAATGCATAGTATTTATTTTAGTAAAGATATTGCTTTTGACGAGTCAACATCGGGGCGATTACTTAAGGGGCAGCTTATGAAAATAAACAGAGGGCGGCACTTGCCCCCAGGGTTAAGGGGGCGTCAAGTGTTGGGGGCAGAATATATATCAAACTAATCAAAGCAGATTTGGTAATGTTTGTTAATTAAAAAATATGTACAAATAAACGTTGGTAATGTCAAAAAGTTAAATTAGTGAACGGAAAATGGAAATTTGGATGTTAATGAAATGATGTTTGCTTTGAGTACTGGACTTAACTGGGGGTCTAAGTTATAAGCTTTGAGGTGATTATGTTGTAGAGTCCAAATAATTAAATTGATGAAAACACAGTTTTCGACATGTTTCTAACCGACTTCCCAAAAAGAAGAAGGTTCTCAATTCATCGTATGTTTCTTTTTAGTATGTATGTTACGCGATTACTCCGTCAATTGTGAATCGATTTGAATGATTATTTTTAGGGTTCCGAACCCAAAGGGTACCAACGGAACCCTATTACTGAGACTCCGCTGTCCGTCCGTCTGTCTGTCTGTCTGTCTGTCTGTCTGTCTGTCCGTCTGTCACCAGGCTGTATCTCATGAACCGTGATAGTTAGACAGTTGCAATTTTCACAAATGATGTATTTCTGTTGCCGCTATAACAACAAATACTAATAACAGAATAAAGTTAAAAATAATAGAGGGTCCCCATACAAGAAACGTGTTTTTTTCGGCATTTCACGCCATCTATGAACGCTTAGTTAGGTAAACGTCCCATAGATGGCGTTATATTGAAATGTCGATCCCTCACACTTTTGTTAGACGTTAGATGGTGTTATAACACCATCTAACGTATTTCTTATAAGAAATAAAATGTTTATTAATTATTATTTTTTGCTGGCGAAAAATGATAGTGGAATTTTTTGCTCGATCTTATAAAATACTGTAGTGTGGTACGGAACCCTACGAGTGCGATTCCGACTTGCAATTGGCCAGTTTATTTAAATCGGTAGGGTACGTTTCCAAACTGGTCCTATTGTAATTTCTTTGAGATCTGATTAGTATATTCAGAGATATGACGATAAACGTCTCCAATTTACTACTGAAATTGACTTGCAGGGCATGGAAGTCGGTTGTTTTAGTTTTAAAACTATCTTAATTATTTGTTTAAAAAAAATATTTGCATAACCTTTTAATTAATATTTTATTCATGAAAAGTCGTAATATAAATATAGCGTTGTAAATCTGAATACATTAGTAAAACTATTAAATGTGTATGTGGTAATAATAATATAAGATAGGTATAAAAATCAATCAATTTTTCCAACAAAAATCAGACAAATTGTTTTACGTATCATCATCAGCATCATTATCAGCCTCCCCCCTCCGTGGCTGAGTAAATTAGTGCTCCGTAATTTTATTTGTTTTGTGCCATAAAATGGCACAGAAATCCAAAGATGTTAGCATCCGCGATTTATATAAGATAGTTGAGTTATTAGTGACCAAAGTGGACTCTCTGGAGACGAAGATTGATCAGCAATCAATCGAAATTGTGAAACTTTTATCATCGCAGCAAGAATCGGCTAACGCACAAACTACCCGTAAGTCGATAACTAATCTACCGTTGAGTGTGAATACGGCTACAGCGCTACAGCGCCACCCACCTCGTACCGCCCGATTAAACGCAACCGCTGCAATCGCTGAACTGGGTAATGCCTGTTCAAGAAAGAACGGGAAAACAACTTTGAAGGAGCAATTTACGGTAGGTGCGAGCGAGAAGCCTAACACATTGACTGCGTCTGTTACTACGAAAACATTGACTTCCGTGACAACTCCAAGTCAACTGTCACAACTGACAGCCGCGGCGATGACATCACGGCGGGCTACTACATCGGAAGTTCTATCAGATGTTGAAAATAGTAGCGAGCCATGGCAAATTGTTTCTCCCCGAGGACGACGTAATTTTAAGCAACGAGCACCTCGGCCGCGACCTGTTGTAATAGGTAGCGGTAATAAGGATAATCACGGTATACGAGCTGCAGAGAAAATGTCGTACATTCAAGCCTGGCAATTCAATGCCGATACAACAACAGAGCAAGTTCTTAATTTCTTAAATAATATAGTGAAGGCAGACTACTACGTTGAAAAACGGGAACTAAAAACAGATAAGCACGCATCGTTCATCGTCGGTATGCCAGATAGTTTATACGCGCAAGTAACAGCGCCAACTTTATGGCCACAAGGAATACGTTTCGCAAACTGGTTTTTCGCAACCGCTTGCACTCGCAGACCACGGGGAAGTGAGACAGAGAGGTAACACACCATTCAATGGACCTGCGCCTACGTTGTCGATAATAGGCGCGAATAGTAATAGCAAAGACACTTCGGTATTGAATAAACGGACGGAATTCTCTTTGAGACTTTGTTTACAAAATATTCAATCACTGAACTCTAAGACAAAAAAACTTGAAGTTTTATTGAAAAATGAATTTAAGTGTGATATTTTAGCTTTGACTGAGCATTGGCTCTCAACAAATGACATACATTCGATATATTTAAATGATTTTATTTTAGTCTCTAAATATTGTCGTTCCCACTTAAAACATGGTGGATCATGTATTTATATTAAATCAAATATAAAGGCTATGCAAATTGACGAATTATGTAATTTGAGTGTAGAACAATATTGCGAAATATCGGCTATTAATCTAATTGACATGAAATTAATTATAATTTGTATTTATAGAAGTAATTTAACGCGAATCAATGATTTTATTTCAATATTTGACACTTTACTTACAAAAGTTAATGAAATGAACTCAGAGTGTATTATTGTTGGTGACATTAATATAAACAGCCTGACAAGAAGCCTGGAGCATAAAAATCTATGCGACGTACTTACAATACATGGATTTAAAAATGAGGTAGATTTTCCTACTCGTGAGACGGCAACATCATCAACGTGTCTCGATCACATTTACTCGAATGTCTACAGTGATAGGGTTACAACGACCGTGGTCCACACAAACATCAGCGACCATCACGGAGTGCGGTGTGAGCTAACGTGTGCGGTGTCCGGCGTCTCGCCTCCGCCCTGTGTGACGCGCACCTATACGGCAGCGGCTAGGTCGGGTTTTGTTCGAGCTATGGAGAGTGTCGATTGGCATGACATATGCCTAAAAAAAATACACTCTGCTGACACACTAGCGGAGGCAATAATTAATATTATAAAAAATAAAATTGAAATATGTTTCCCTTTCAAAAAACAAGTTCATCAGACAAGAACATGGATTGCATCCAATATACTAAGCACAAAATCATTATTATTCGAATGCATACAATTAAAACATAAATTTCCCAAGAATAATCAATTACAAAATAAAATAGATGAACTTAGTACAATTTATAATAACCAATTGCGATCAGAAAGAACACATTACTATTCAAATATGATAGCTAAAAGTAATTGTACTATCAAAACGTTGTGGCGAATAGTTAATACTGAAACCGGTAAAAATTCCGCGTCGAAAGTTGATTTTACGGATACTATAACAAAGTCTGTTTTATATAAACAACTATCAAAAAAAGACGTAGTGAATATTATGAATAAAAATTTTATAACTGCCGCTAAACAATGTGGGGCCCCTGCCGCCAACTCGGATCGTGTCATTGCGATGTTACGCGCAGCATCCGCACCGGTAGATTGTTCACTGAGAATGCGTCGATTTACCCCACAAGAAATACAAAAAATAATTAAAAGTCGCATTGCAAACAAGCCAACCAAGGATATATACGACATATCCACAGATCTACTGCGAGTCGTAGCTGAATGTATGGCTGGACCACTCTCCTGTTTATATAACCTTTGTCTTAGGCAGGGCACATACCTAAAATCCTTTAAGGAGGTCAGGATATGCCCTCTCTATAAAGGTAAAGGTAAAAAAGATGATCCCAATTCATACAGGCCTATAGCCATAATTCCAGTGATCGCAAAGATTTTAGAGAACGGACTGACATCAAGAATATCAGATTTTCTAAGAACAACTCAGTCACTCTCAGACCGTCAATTCGCATATCGTGAAGGGCGATCCACTACGATGTTGGCTAGAGAAGTGGTATGCCGAATATTACGGGCACGAGAACAAAAGCTGGAGGTCGCGGTCCTTTTCTGCGACCTCTCAAAAGCTTTCGATGTCGCAGACCACAACACTCTAGCAACCAAACTTAACCATTATGGCATATCGGGTCCCGCACTTGAACTCATAATAAGTTTCATGACCGATAGGACGCAATATGTCTTTGGAGATAAGGGCAGAATCAGATCTGAGGGTATGACAAATGACATTGGCGTACCACAAGGTTCCTCGCTTTCTAACTTAGCATTTTCCCTCCTACTGAACGATCTGCCAAGGGCTACTTCAGAGGGAGAAGTATTCATGTATGCCGATGATGTGGCGGCCATAGTAACGAGTACTTCTATGGAGACATTAGAACGACGACTTAACATCGTAGCGTCTGACCTTCTGTTGTGGTTTAAGGACAACGGCCTGAAACTCAACTTGACTAAAACACAGTTTATGATCTTTGATCTTTCAGGCCGCTCACGACGTCCGCTAGTAGTCGAACCTGAGGGAGAGGCTATTGTTCAGGTCAAAACAGCTCTATTTTTAGGCTTCCAAATGGACTCGACACTAACGTGGGAGTCTCATATCGATAAGCTGTGCGGAAAGCTTAGCGGAGCCTGTTTCGCACTAAGTAGGGTCGCGTCTACCCTTCCAGAAGGGGTTGTTCGCACTTGCTACTTTGCTAGCGTACAGTCTCTTCTGACGTATGGGATAGAATTCTGGGGACGTGCTTCTGAATGGCTTCGCATATTTCGATTACAAAAGCGAGCCGTCAGGACTATGGCACACATCCCTCAAGATGAATCGGCTAGGCCGTCCTTTTCCAGATTGAAAATACTAACCCTCCCTTGCCTCCTCATACTTCACGTTGGGCTGTACGTTCGGCACAACTTAGAGTTATACACGAGGAGAGGAGACTCGCACGGGTACCGTACTAGAAACGCCCATAAACTCGAGAGTATCCCGCGGAGGCTTGCAAAGACAGCGAAAACACTTCACGTGATGGGACCTGATGTCTATAATAGACTACCTGATGATGTAACTGATGCTCCAGGCTTCGGCTCATTTAAAAGAAAATTGAAATGTTGGCTCATAGAGCGCGCATTTTACTCTTATGAGGAGTTCATTGAATGGAACAGAAACGTAATTCTCAAATGAACACAGTACTCATCATAATAGGTAACTAATAATATTATTTTTAACTCATTTATTCTGCTTTAAGCAACATGTTATTATACGAAATTTTTATTGTATCAAAATCAGGATATCTATACTTTGATATAGGTATCAACTTTATTGTAAAACATTTGGACCTGTAATATTAATTATCAATAAATGACTATGAACTATGAACTATGATCAGCCGGTATCATCCCACTGCTGGACGTAGGCGGAGGCCTACATCCAGCAGTGGGATGATGGCAATGATGACGATGACAAGGACAAGACACGCCACTGAGCCCGATCTTCGGCTCTTTGTTTCCAGTCATTGCCCACCGCTTTGCGAATGTCGTCGCTCCACCTGGTCACAGGTCGTCCTACGCTACGTTTGCCGATTCGCGAGTCTCCACTCTAGAACCAGTCTACACCAACGGATGATTTGTTTATGTTGATTCTTTACGTATCCGAGTTTATTATACTGATATAGGTACTTAAGTAATAGAAATGCTTTTCAAAAGTAAAATGTTCAGTGACTCAACTCAAGTGATTCATTAGCTAATTGCGTAAACGGAATATAATTATATCCATCCACGGCTAATTTCCTCAGCGCATAGATATATAATTAAAAACAGTGGCGTGAAATAGGAGAGGCCTATGACCAGCAGTGGACGATAAAAGGTTGATGATGATGATGTTCATAATGATATATTAAAGGCTTTTAAACAATAAGTTGATGCCAGCCCTATCGTTCTTATACCTAGTATTACCATGAAAAATCCTTTCTAACTGTCGTTTCATCGCTCTTACCTATACTTTAACCCGCTGTAAGTGTATTTAATCGCTCTCACTTATACATTAGTCCGCTGCAGGTGTATTTAACCGCTCTCATCTATACTTTAACCCGCTGTAAGTTTATTTAATCGCTCTCACTTATACTTTAATCCGCTGCAGGTGTATTTAACCGCTCTCATCTATACTTTAACCCGCTGTAAGTTTATTTAATCGCTCTCACTTATACTTTAATCCGCTGCAGGTGTATTTAACCGCTCTCATCTATACTTTAACCCGCTGTAAGTTTATTTAATCGCTCTCACATATACTTTAATCCGCTGCAGGTGTATTTAACCGCTCTCATCTATACTTTAACCCGCTGTAAGTTTATTTAATCGCTCTCACTTATACTTTAATCCACTGCAGGTGTATTTAACTGCTCTCATCTATACTTTAACCCGCTGTAAGTTTATTTAATCGCTCTCACATATACTTTAATCTGCTGCAGGTGTATTTAACCGATCTCATCTATACTTTAACCCGCAGTAAGTTTATTTAATCGCTCTCACTTATACTTTAGTCCGCTGCAGGTGTATTTAACCGCTCTCATCTATACTTTAACCCGCTGTAAGTTTATTTAACCGCTCTCATCTATACTTTAATACGCTGTAAGTTTATTTAACCGCTCTCACCTATACTTTAATTCGCTGCAGGCGTATTTAATCGTTCTCACCTGTACTTTAATACGCTGCAGGCGTATTTAACCGCTCTTACCTATACTTTAATACGCTGCAGGCGTATTTAACTGTTCTTACCTATACTTTAACCCGCTGTAAGTGTAGTTAATCGCTCTCACTTATACCTTAATCCGCTGTTGGTGTATTTAATTTCGGTTAGGGATCTCTTTGATGTCCGGAGGTTGCATATTAAATTCTTTTAGTCGACGGGTCATCAAAGGCAGCAATTATTTTTATACGAAACGCACAATTTTCACGGAAAATTGTATTTTTGACGCAATTTTTTAATGTTACATTTTGACTTGGTTATTAATGAGGCCTTAGGACATGTATAATTGTCTATTTTTTAATTATTAATTTACACAACACTTGTCAAAAATTGTATTTTAATCTAACATTATAAACTGTTTTTAACAAAAATCTTACACATTGGAAATATACCCTACGAATTAAAAGAAAAATAATTCGAATCGGTTCACAATTGACGGAGCAATTGCGTAACATACATACAATAAGATCGTTTAAAAAACCAAAAATAACCGACTTTAATGCCGCGCTATTAGTTTTCAGTACCAATTTTGAGGTGTTTATCTCCATATCTCTGGAGATACTTATCAGACCTCAATAAAATTACCATGGTACTACACTTGGGATATCTCTTTTCCAACAATAAAAGAATATTCAAAATCGGTTCATAAATGACGTAGTTATCGGCGAACAAACATAAATATATATATCTACATATATATATATATTTATATATATACGGTCGAATTGAGAAACCTCCTCCTTTTTTGAAGTCGGTTTATAAAAAGCAGAAGAATTGAGAACCGCCTCCCTTTTAAAAGTAGGTTGAAAACTACACTTTATTACGTGTTAAGTAAAACCTCTTACTACACGTGTTAAAGGTATCGGAAAAGTCGTTTACGCTCATTTAAGCGCCGATAAAGGCCATTATGTCTCTTACATTTGGGCGTATCAAATTATCGAACACAAAAATTATCGCGGTCCTGATATTTAAAGATCCGATTCGATGATACAAATAATGAGGTGAGATATAAATAAAATACGTACAGGTTGTTTCAAAAGCTCTTATGTATTATTTATTTAACTTTAAAATCAAAATTTTAGCAGGAAAATAAAAAAAAAAGTCTATTCACCATTTTTTTAAAGTTTGATTATGGTTCTACTCGATAAGTCTGTAGAGCCAGTGTCGAGTACTAAAATTCTTCAATTTTTTGTGAATTCAAGTCGTCGAATAGTCAAAGTCACATTTCAAGTTAAGTCAAAGTCTAGTCCAAGTCATACTCTCAGTAAACATGTGAACTTTACTGAAGATTTTCAGTGGAATTTTGGTGAAAACGCAAAAAGCATGTTTTTCAATATTGTGCTGTTTCCCTACACTCGTGCGACTGTCACACTCGCCGTCACATAATGGTTAATAATCCACATTTATAACACCATAATTTTCGGCAGAACACAAGTTTTAGGAAACACAATGAGAGCATACACACTTTTTCACGTTCCCGCCAAAACTCACCTAATTATCAAGATATGTAACCTCATTGTACTATAATTTTATCTGTGGCTTCATAATTCAATTAAAAGATATATACAGTGCCACAAGTATAGCTTGGCGGTGGTGGTTTTTGGAACTAATTATTTTAATTGAAACTGTGAGTTTGAAGTTTGAGAGATTACCGCGACTTATTGTTGATAAATCTGCTACATTAAAATAGTTCAATCATGCCGAAAGTAATTAAAAGTGGTTTTAAGAGAAACTGTTATCAAAGTACAAAGTAAAAGCACAGTGGCGCACAGGCACGCCAAGTTATACTTGCCGGACTGTAGGTCTAGTTCTTAACACATTTCGAAATCTTTAATACTGCAATAAATCTGGACTTTCTATTTTTATTTAAAAAATAATAAATACATTATTTGTACTGTAATAACAACAAATTATTTGTAGTGTAATATACACGACGAAAGTTTATGTGTATGTTTGGGTTTTCTTCACGCTAAAACTGCTCAACCGATTGTGCTGAAATTTAGTATGAAGATAGCCTTAAACCTGGAATAACAACATAGAGTACTTTTTATTCCGATATTCCCACGGGAACGATGTCTACGCGAGTAAAACCGCGGGACACAACTAGAAATAAATACATTTGAAAATAAGTTAAGTTAACACTTTTGCCCGCGATTGTCCAGAATGAAAGTAATTTTATCGGTAATGGCGCGTACTCGTGAACATTTTTACGATACATACAACTTATGAACGGTTAAACGTTTAAAATTAACGCTTTATTTTACACGACACTGTAATTACGTCTCATACTCATTAACTGCCTTTGCTTTATAGCCCTTATAATTAGCCAGATACAGTTCAAATTAAACCAATAATTAAGAGGGAACGCGGACGCGAGGAATTTAAAATATATTTTTAAGAAACTATTGCCGTCGCGCAGTGCCCGAACAACCAACTAGTGCGAAAGGAACAGTAACTCATACCCATTTTACTTACAACATTTTGACTAAAACAAGGTTTCGTATTTCCCTGTTTTCTCCTCGAAAACTGATCCGTTTACATTTTTGCAGATGAGTGCATCCGTGCTCCTTTCATTTTTTATGCCTTAAAACTGTTTCAAGTTTGTCTGGTAGCCGTTTAGAGAAGGGCAGTAAAATAGGTTATTTTTTAGGTTTTTGATGGGTCATATTTCTTTTTGCAATTGGTTGGTCAAAAAAACAAATGACAGAGGCCGTATGTATTAGTAGACGTTAGTTTTTGTAGAAAAAAATTTTGGTCTAGAAGCATTTTCCAGGGAGGAAACAGGGGAATACATTTGTATGGAAAAATGTACCCCACGTTCCCTCTTATTAGGTAATTTATCTGTATCCGATACCTACGCTTGCAATAGGCAGGTACTTGAAACTTATATTTAATGGAATAACGCCCAAAATAAGGTTAATTAAGTACGAAAACAATTTAATTTATTTTATGGGCTATTAATAGAATGAAGCGATTGGGTTTTAATTGCCATTAACTAGGCTTTACAGACGGCAGTTAAGTGTGAAATTTTATTTTGTGATAAAGTGCCGAGTTAAATGGCTTTTAAATTCGTTGGTTTAGAACAGAAGAAATTATCTGTGGTGATTGCAATTAATATTGGATTTTTTGATCGACAATGTAAGTAGATATGTGCGCTTTTTGCAGTGGCCCTCCGGTGAAGGAAAAACATCGTTAAGAAACCAACAACCCCCGCATGGTGGTAGGACGCTATCTAGTGTTCTCCTGGCCAGCTAGCCCTCAAGTTAGTAAATCTGTCGCCAAACATCTAATGAGTTCCAGCAGCTATCCATGAGAGCCAGTTCCCATTCTAGGTCTAGCGTGCTACCATCCTCGACCGCATCATCACTTACCAACAGATGAGATAGTGGTCAAACGCTAGCTTATAACATAATATATAAATAGTTCGTGTAAGCCAGTATTGTTGGAAGTACCAGGCTCTTATGAGTCTCAAGAGATTAATATGAAACTCTTATGGCAATGGTTCTTTAGCGATAAATTCATTCAACTACCGAAGGAACGACCGAAACCAATAATATATGGTATTATTACAAGAAGGTCAGTAGTTCTAGCAAATTTGTGTAATTTTTTTGATAATACAATATCTTGACTCCTATAAACAATATCACTGATGTAGGTACATAAAACAACGATTTAATCTAAGTCAGCCGGTGTTTGTTTTTCTGGAAGTAAAAGATTATCATTAGAACAATATGTTACTTACAATTGTAATTCAGAACTTAATTTTTTTTAAATATATCATAGGCTAGCGTTTGACCACTGTCTCACCTGTTGGTAAGTGATGATGCGGACGAAGATGGTATGCACGCTAGGCCTAGAATGGGAACTGGCTCTCAAGGATAGCTGCCGGAACACATTAGATGTTTGGCGACAGATTTTCTAGCTTGAGGGTGGTAGCTGGCCAGGCGGACACTAGATAGTGTCCTACCACCATGCGGGGGTTGTTGGTTTCTTAACGATGTTTTCCTTCACCGGAGGGCCACTGTGAGAAGCGCACATATTTTTTTTGATAGAAAAATCCATTGGTGCACGGAGGAGTTTGAACTCGGTAGCATGGAATCAAAGCCGACCGTTCTCTCGACTACGCCACCGGGCTTTCGAATTAATTCTTATGGTCGAGATAACTGCGCTAAGAACTCTCAATAAACAAATAAAATAATACACAACATTACAAAATCTATATTACCTATTCACGGATTTCCGCAAAGTTATTTACTTAATCAATTTTATAATTCGATTATTCCTATTCGTGAACGTTGCGTCTAAAGATAGATTTAACTTTGGGAGCGAAAATATTAATTATCCAAAGTGATCTCGAGGACACCCTGTGTAAATCACGCATCATCTGGCCGCGCGACCCGCACTCGATAAATTCACTAATCTAGTCCCTGTGACTAAACGGGACACAGTGTGTCCAGTTGGGAAAGTTAATCTAACGCGTACCGCGGGAGGGAGCTTTGTCGAGGGCTTTATAACAAAGGGGCATACAGACGTACTCGTACTGTCTACCTGTGTAATAAGAGGGTATTATTTTAACTAGCTTTGTAGTGAACGAACATTTGTTATACGTACAGGTGATAGGAGTATATTATATCGATCATCAACCTGACTTACTACCAAAAAGTAGCTTACCACCATCAAGGAGAAAATCTGCCGCCATAACCTTACGGTGTTCCGGCAGCACACAGTCCTTGAGATTCAGAGTATTCTAGGCCTAGCGTTTTCACCATCTTCGACCACATCACCGAATAAAAAATAATAACAAGACAAGCTTTCCTCCTGCGTCAATCACTGTGCCATACGGGTAGGTAGCAGCCGCGGGGCATGCATCATGCGCTGGCCCGACGCCAACCTCTACTTCATCTGAATATATGAATCTATCAGCGTAATTAGAGGGTATTATTATAACTAACTTTGTAGTCAACAAAAATTTACTAAACCATGCACCATTCACTAAACCTAAATGTAGTAATACAGTGCAATACGATAAAAATAGTAACAAGGCAAGGTTTCCTCCTGCATCGACCACTGTGCCACACGGGCAGGTCGCGGCCGCGGGGCATGCTGCATGCATCACGCGTTGGCCCGGCGCCAACTCCTACTTCATCTGAGTACAATCATACTATCTACGACTGTGCTACGAGCGTAATTAGAAGAATTATTATAACTAGTTTGGGACACGATAATCACAATATAATGCCTGTAGCCCGCACAGGGGATATTTGTTACTATAAAATGTATTACTTAATATTAGCTTATAAGTAAGTAAGCTCGTAAGTATGTATTTATTGACCAAACTCTGTTGATATATTAAAAAAAGTAAAATACATTTATTTCAGGCATATGTCCGTATTAAAGAATTACAAGAGTACAATATACGTACCTATTAATTCAAATTAAATCATTAAAAATATAAAAATGAAATGTCACAATTAAGTAAAAATAATTACATTACACTATATAATATTATGTTTATAATATGAAAGGCAATTTTAGCAATATGACAATTTGTTAAAATGACATCTTCCAAGCAGCCAAACAAAGACTTCGAGGTCACGTAATGCTAAACATTTGATCCTATTTCAGGAAAAATAGGCATTACCTCTTGACGTGATGTTCAGAACATCTATAAGGAAAATGAAATAAATATACTCGTTGTCATCTTATCTCAGATCTCATCATCACTTAAGAGCGTACGCGGGGTGCAGTTTTCCATACAAACGTATTCCCCGTTTCCTCTCTGGAAAATGCTTCTACAGCAAAATTTGTTTCTACAAAAAATCAAGGTCAGCTGCAGCTATGCTCCTATCATTTGTTTTTTTTTTATCAACCAAATGAAAATAGAAATATGACCCTTCAAACATTTCAATGAGAAAATTAAAAAGCTTATATTTCCTTTTGCGATTCGTTGGTCAAAAAAAACATAGCTACAGCTGACCTTGATTTTTTGTAGAAACAAATTTTGCTCGAGAATCATTTTCCAGGGAGGAAACAGGGGAATACGCTTGTATGGAAAACTGCACCCCATGTTTGCTCTTAATGGTTTCAGATTTCAAATGCGTTAGATTCGAACATCATTAAACACTTGGTCGTGTCAATTTGCAACAATCATTGCACATTAAATTATAACATTAAAAATTCAACATAAAAATGTAATAATGGTAAGGCACTGTCTGCTGTCCGCCTAGTCACCTACCATCCTTATTTCGGAAAATCTGTCGCCTCAACTCAGGGTGTCGTACTTGAGAGCCAGGAGGTCTACTCCGAAGTGATAATCCGAAGTATCGGCCGAAATTACCGGACGTTTCCTGCTACGAATCACATTCGGTTCAGTCGGTCGGTAAAGTTAATATTCAGTCGGACCGAAATTATTTTGACCTATGTTTTATCGTAAACCATACTCAATAACAAAATAAGCCCGCCCTATAATTTGACAAGAGTTTTATCGTCATTTTATGTCCAAAATGTCCGAACTTTGTTCGTAGTAGGTCATTGACAAATTCGGCAATGTTTCGGTCGGGCCCGAACTTTTGGATGTATCAATTTTGGAGTTGGCCTCCAGTTTCCACTTTATTTAGGTTTTGTTTTTTTTTTGTAAGACTTTGTTTTAGGTCTAGCATGCACGCTACCATCCTCGACCGCAACGACTGGTATAATATCACTTTTGACGTATTTTATTCTTGTCCTATGTCTTATCTATATGTATTTGACGACAAAGTTCTGTAGGAGTAGCCGTCGGGTGCAGTCGGATAAATAATACATTACTGCAATTGTACAACTGTGGTCATAGCGGTAGGGTTGAGACTGGGTGGTAATAGGAAGCGAGCTATCTACATTCATAGATATATTGTACAAGTGTGGTCAAAGGGGTAGGGTTGAGACTGGGTGGTAATAGGGAGCGAGCTATCTACATTCATAGATATATTGTACAACTGTGGTCAAAGGGGTAGGGTTGAGACTGGGTGGTAATAAGGAGCGAGCTATCTACATTCCTAGATATATTGTACAACTGTGGTCAAAGGGGTAGGGTTGAGACTGGGTGGTAATAGGGAGCGAGCTATCTACATTCATAGATATATTGTACAACTGTGGTCAAAGGGGTAGGGTTGAGACTGGGTGGTAATAGGGAGCGAGCTATCTACATTCATAGATATATTGTACAACTGTGGTCAAAGGGGTAGGGTTGAGACTGGGTGGTAATAGGGAGCGAGCTATCTACATTCATAGATATATTGTACAACTGTGGTCAAAGGGGTAGGGTTGAGACTGGGTGGTAATAGGGAGCGAGCTATCTACATTCATAAATATATTGTACAACTGTGGTCAAAGGGGTAGGGTTGAGACTGGGTGGTAATAGGGAGCGAGCTATCTACATTCATAGATATATTGTACAACTGTGGTCAAAGGGGTAGGGTTGAGACTGGGTGGTAATAGGGAGCGAGCTATCTACATTCATAGATATATTGATAGAAATAGAGGGCGTTTATAAATATAAAATATAAAAAGACGCTTACGTCACTTCCGGTAATTCGGACCGCGACGCTACGTTACTTCCGTCAAATTTTACCTCAGTGCGTCTAAAGAAGTTTCACCTCAAAAATGAGATCTTCTATATCTTCGATATTTTTTAGAAAACGCTATCGCTGTCGCTTATCGCTTTGCCCGACACCGTGTCCTCTCCACATGTAGTGAAGAATGCATTGATTCTCGACGAGATGATTACCCCGACCATATAAATATTACATGAGGCACCAGTCTGCACGCGTCTGGCGATCAGCCTTATGTTACTCATAGATTCCAAGAAAATACTACACTTTTAAGGGTCCCGTAACGTAAATGGAAAAAAGGAGCCCTTATGGGATTAATTTGTTGTCCGTCGGTATGTCTGTCCGTATGTCCGTCTTTCACGACCATTTTCTCCGGAATGCGTAGAGGTATCAAGTTCAAACTTACACTCAATACTTGAGTATATAGTATCTTTCGACTGTGAAAAAATCAAAACCTGTAAGTCAACGCGATCAAAAGATATGACCGTTTATGTCGTTTATGTCTATTTTCTAAACGTCAAGGCTACCAAAATATATTATTTTTAACCGACTTCAAAAAAAAGGAGGAGGTTTCTCAATTCAACCGTATATATGTTTCTATTTATTTTTTTATGTTTGTTCGCGGATAACTTCGTCGTTTATGAACCGATTATGATTATTCTTTTTTAGTGCTCCAAGCCGACCTCACCTGCAAGTGGTCATCCTGCTAGATAACGGACGAGGCGACGGCGACCGACCGATGGCGGGATATCCATCACGAATATCCGTAGCTAGCTAAATGCAACAGGCCAGCAGCGACACCAGTGCGACTAGCTACGCTCTGCGATTGCCAACACGCCTGCTCAGCGCGGCAATTACGAGCAAACCCTTCAATGGCAAGCCAGAGAAACCACGGCCCCCAGTTCCCGGTCGCCCTGCTATTCTAGATCACGGCGGCGGTCTCGGTTACGGCAGGGCAGGGGGTGCGAAGAATCCCCGGGTTACGGATGGCCGCCAAATGATGTTCGCAAGGTGGCTGGCAAGAGCTGGATGAGAGTAGCCGAGGATCGTGCTCAGTGGCGTGTAGTTGGAGAGGCCTATGTCCAGCAGTGGACAAGTATAGGCTGATGATGATGAGGCGAATAGTAAAATATTTATTATTAAGCTTCTATTAGGTGAGCATCGGAATTATGGTTCCCTAAAAACATCTACTTAAAATCACGTAACTGACCTACTATTCCATTCGTTTCTATACTGAACCTTATAACTAAATTAATGAACAGCTTAAGCTCCACATTTTTAATTAACTTTAAATATCTAAAATTAATTTTGCAATATCCGTGTATGCTTCTTGGGAGCAGTGGGGGCTAATTTCTAAGCTATCAGCGAACGCTTTTAGCCCCAGACGTCGGTATGATGTTAGGGGTCCAAATTGGCACACTCCAGATAATTATTTTATTAATTTGATTAATCCGACAGTGTGGATATATCTTAATAACTACGGCTTCATAGGTTGGAAGGTGTGGGAGGATTTAGTCACAACAATATATAAAGAAATGCCCTCGGATGCGAATGCAAGTAGGACTCGCACTCGTAGGGTTCCGTGACACAGTAGAGTATTTTATAACTATCATTTTCGCCAGCAATCAAAAACGTTGTTTTTGATAGTGTTTGTATGAAAAACAAAGTTATATTTGCGGTCGCTATATCTCAAAAACTGCTGACTATATGTTGTTTAAATATCTACAGCATATATATTTTTTGGATTTTTCACTCACTTACTTTAAAAGTTTGAGGGGGGGGGGGGGGAGACACATTTTACCACTTTAGGAGTGTCTATCTTTCAGTAGTGTCTATCTTTCAAATTATTAACTTTATTAAAATGGCTTTAGGAACTACAATGTCACTTTTAAAGACCTATCTAAAGACAAATCTATAAGGGTTCCGTTTTTTGCCATTTGGCTACGGAACCCTAAAAACAGTCAATGTCTGTCAGGTCTTCAGTCCCGAATGAATAGATACGATTAGGTATCTTTTAGCGCACTCCATTATGGATCACCAGGTCATACAATAAACAATAATACTTCATACTAGGTGAGACGATAACCGATCAAGACCTACCCTATCTATCATAAAAAATCTCTACTCGGTAAATGCGCAGTATTTCCGAGCAAGCGTACGTAATCGTAATTAAAAACACCCTAGGCTCCTACACTATATCCAGCCTGCTCCCGACACAATGGTAATTAGTTCCACCTCCGGCGTGTATGTAACCCCCTTTATCTCTATATGCCTTATGGCGAATGTGTGAAGGGTCCTTTATTTCAAAAGATTGTAACGGGTGTGTGAAGTGATTCCTTATACATATTTAACTATCTATTTAGATTGCATCTTTCGTTATAGAGTACAAACTGCGCCTCGCGTCTTCGCTCGCGTTAATAAGTGTTCTAAGTTTTAACCTATGCTATTACTGTAGAAAGATTGAGCCAAATCGGTCGAGCCGTTCGACCCTAAAGATGACCCAAACAAATATACAAACTGGCCTTTCAGGTATGTTTTTTTTAATTGGGCCACAGCATAATTAATAGTACGTTGGGTACAGTCATAGATATAAGAAACGTAGGACAAAGTAGATATTGTCTAGGTTGGTCGTACTTTAAAATGTATTTGCTGTACTTTAAAGGCACGAAAACAGCCTACAATGAAACTTTTACGAGTTCGTAGGAGGTATAATGGAACGTTGACTTTGCGTTGTTGTGATATAAAATGTCAATAAACTGGCCAAGTGCAAGTCGGGACTCGCACTCGTAGGGTTCCGTACCACACTACAGTAAGATAAGATAAGATCGAGTAAAAAATACCACCATCATTTTTCGCTAGCAAAAAATTATTAATAATTAACATTTTATTTCTTATAAACGCCATCTAACGTCTAACAAAGGTGTTAAGAAAGGATCGACATTTCAATATAACGCCATCTATGGGACGTTTACCTAACTAAGCGTTCATAGATGGCGTGAACTGCCGAAAAAAACACGTTTCTTGTATAGGGACCCTCTACTATTTTTAACTTTAATCTGTTTTTAGTATTGTTGTTATAGCGGCAACAGAAATACATCATCTGTGAAAATTTCAACTGTCTAACTATCACGGTTTATAAGATACAGCCTGGTGACAGACGGACAGACAGACAGACAGACGGACAGCGGAGTCTTAGTAATAGGGTCCCGTTTTACCCTTTGGGTACGGAACCCTAAAAAGTAAGGTAAATGTTCCCGTTTTCAAATATTTATTTCTCGGAAAGTATTCGTTTCTGCAACTTAAAACTTCACACGAAGCTATTCTTTACCTTTCTGTGAAAAAATTTGAACATTGAACTCGATTGGTGTTATAGTAAAGTTTAGCCTAAACTATAAATAGGCCTTCATCAAATTTATGAAATTTTCATTTTGTATATGTTTATCGATATCGATAAGTGAAATCAACAAAACAATAACAAACAAAAACAATAAAACTGATCAAGTGCGAGTCAGACTTTTGTCCCGCACACGGAGGGTTCCGAACGCCATCTATCGAATTTCTAACGAACTTCTAACACCAACTAAGTAAACTTTAACACAAAGGTAGAATAGTATTATATATAGTAATAGTAATAGTAGTAGTAGTAATTGTAGTAATTAATATTATTAAATATCTGGTTGACCGAGCTTTGCTCGGTATTTTTTGCCACTTAAACAGATAAATATGACTCTTCCCGACATCTATTGACGAATAATAATACTATTTTTTTTAATTGAGAGCAACTAACTGCTTTAACGACACAGTACTTCTACTCGCCAATAGATGTCGGGAAAAGTCATATTTTAAGTTGATTATCAATAAAGTTGATTATCGAAAACACGAATAAAACAACATTTTCTGAAAATGACTCCTAGCTAGATCGATTTATCGCCCCCGAAATCCCCTGTATACTAAATTTGTTGGAGCAGTTGGAGCCGCTTCCGAGATTCAGATTAAGCTAAAGACGATAGCGCCATCTTTGATGCTACTAGCTAGATGGCGCGGCGCTATCGTAAAAAACTTTTTTAAAACTTTTCTTTAATTTTTAACTTTGTCTGTTCTTAGTATTTGTAGTTATAGCGGCAACAGAAATACATCATCTGTGAAAATTTCAACCGTCTAACTATCACGGGTCATGAGATATAGCCTGGTGACAGACGGACAGACAGACATACAGACGGACAGCGGAGTCTCAGTAATAGGGTTCCGTTGGTACCCTTTGGGTTCGGAACCCTAAAAACCGACATCCAAATCACATGAGTAAAGACTTTTCTTTACTTATGTGTCCAAATGCAGTGTCAGACTGCTACGACGTCACGAAATAATAGATTAATGGTATCAGATTCATTTTTGACCGACTTCCAAAATGGAAGAGGGTACAACATATACAAAAAAAAACATACAGTATGTTTTTTTTTGTATATGTTCATCGATATTTCGCCAATTATGAACCGATTCGAATGATTATTTTTTTAATCGGTAGGGTATATTTTAGAGTTGGTCCCATTGTAATTTCATCGCGATCTGACAAGTATCTCCAGAGATACGATATCTCAAACTTGCGACTGAAAAATTGACTCGCGGGGCATGGAAATCGGTTGTTTTAGTTTTAAACTACCTTAATTATAAAAAATCATTTAAATTGTTTGACGTATAAAATTAAAACATAAGTAAAACGAGTCAGCATAAAAATAGCCCCTTTCTGATAAAAACTACAATTGGTGACCCATATCCAAACAAAATGATCCACAAGCATCTCCATTCGATTACTAATCGATATTCGTGCATACAACGAGAAGGACACGTCATCAGCACCATTCGTCACTCAACGTCACTCGATATTCGATGACAAACGATGGTGGTGACAGCTAGCGTTATCGATTACTACACCGTTCTCGTAGGACAGTATTGTATTGAAAACAATTGTTTTAAAAGCTCATGTCGAACATATTACATTCTACAAATGGAAACATCATACAAATGTTCAAAGATTTAAAAAAAACTAAGAAATTTACACAATGTGGCCACCAATATCAAATGACGATTGGTGTTTATTTATAACCGACTTAAAAAAAACTGGCCAAGTGCAAGTCGGACTCGCACTCGTAGGGTTCCGTAACACAGTAGAGTATTTTAGAACTATAACTTTTCGCTACCAAAAAATAACTTTGTTTTTCATAGTGTTTGTATGAAAAACAAAGTTGTATTTGTGGTCGCTATATTTCTAAAACTGCCGACTCAATTTTTTTTTCTCCCATTTTCAAAATTCAAATCAATTTTCGTTGATAGATTTTATCGAGATTTTCACAATATATATTTTTTTAGATTTTTCACTCGCTTACTTTAAAAGTTAGAGGGGGGAGAGGGGGCATTTTACCACTTTAGACGATCTTTCAAATGATTGACTTTGAGAAAAAATGGTGTTAGAAACGAAGACCTTTCGATACTAATCTATAGACACACCGCACGTATAGGATTGATGAAAAAAATTTGGCTGTGACATACGCAGACGGAGACAGACAGACTGACGGACAGACAGACAGACATGACGAATCTATAAGTGTTCCGTTTTTTGCCATTCAACTACGGAACTCTAAAATGGAGGAGGTTTCTCAATTCGACCGTGCCTATATATTTTTTTGACCACTTGAGCTTTTAAATATATTTTACATAAATAATTTAACATTGATTAAAAAACTAAAAGAACCGACTTCAGACGTCGCGCTAGTCAAAATAGCCAGTAGCAAGTATCATGTCATCGAGGTATATAAATGCATCGTAATACAAATGTTGATGTATAAAAAAATGCTCTACCGATTTTGTTAAAATTTAAATGGGACCTGGACCTGGAAAGGGTACCCTATGAAACACAAAAAGAATTATCCAAATCGGTTCCGGAATCTTCGAGTAATCGGTGAACATTCCGAAGAATTGAGAATTTCCTCCTTTTTTGAGAAGTCGTTTAAAAAGGAACAATATATATATCTGTTCATTATGTTTAGTAAGATTATAATTATAGTTATAGACCCATCCATGGCAGTTTTCTTAATTGTTTCTATTGTTAACACAAATACACATTGTTTATGAGAGTATAAAATGTACGGTAATAAGTCTTTTGGTCGTAGGTATAGACAAAACACAAAGAAAATCGCCTCAGAGGGCATCTGTTCATTATTTGATACAAAGGTCTACCCCAAAATTAATTAAAAGTAACTGATTGGCCACTTTCCTCATCTGCCGACCACGTGCGGACTACGTGCCAGCCCTGCTGTAGGGCTGTCGCAAATAAGATATATTGCAAATATTAACCTCTACCCTTGCGGGTTTTAGTCGCCTGATTGAACAAGGTAAAACCTTAAAACTGTAAAATCTTTCAAGCAAAACGCTCTCCTTACTTAGCTTTAGCCTTAGCATCTGTTGGATCACACGTACGCAAGCCGGCTGGCAGCGGTTGGAATCAAGGAGCTGAAGATCAGGCTCAGTGGCGTGACATAGGTCTGGTTACCTATGTCAAGCCACTGAGCATGATCTTCATACCAGCTTTTTTTCTTCCCTTTTTTTACTATGTTTTTTTCTTTTACATTTACTTTTTTCCTACTTTCTTTGCAAGAGGTAAAATGTTCTTGACAGAGAATAAAAATTAAAAGGTTTAAAAAAAACTAAAGAACCGACTTAACATGCCGCGCGACTCATTTTCAGTAGCTAGTTGGAGGTTGACAACTGCCTTTAGTCCAATCCAAAGATTACTAGACCAACCCGTCTTCCATACAAGAATTATTATAAATCTTAAAATGATTGTGTAGTTAGTGGCAACCCTACGGTGTCCAGTACGTGAGGGTGTACTTCCGAGTCTACTTTGTGGCACAATAGCGCGGACGCGCGTGTCCACGAATATCGCCTCGTATTGGCCTGTAGAGGAAGGACCCTCAATTTATTTTTGAAGAAATGCCGCTGTTATTTATATCCATCGCTATATCTTAGAAGATTTTTGTCAACCGACTTCCAAAAAGGAGGAGGTTCTAAATTCGTCTAGATGTTTATTTTTTGTATGTATGTTACGCGATTACTCCGTCAATTCAGAACCGATTCGAATGATTCTTTTTGTAATCGATAGGGTACGTTTTCGAAGTGGTCCTATTGTAATTTCATTAAGATCTGATAAGTATCTCCAGATATATGACTAAAAACGTCTCAAACTCGCTACTGACTGACTCGCGGGCATGGAGGTCGGTTGTTTTAGTTTTTAAACTATCTTAATTATAATATATTACCTTAAACGCTAACGTTTGAACAATATCTCATCTGTTGGTAAGTGATGATGCGTTCGAGGATGGTAGCACGCTAGGCCTAGAATGGATAATAGATTTTATTATTTAAATCATTCATTGCGTCTTACAAGTAGAATGTACAGGTAAACATACATACATACATAAAATCACGCCTTTTTCCCGTTGGGGTAGGCAGAGACTACTTCTTTCCATATACTACGATCCTGACATACCTCTTTCGCTTCTTTCACTTTCATGAGTGTCTTCATACGTACTCGCCAGTTATAGGTAAACACATACAATTAAATTAATGTGTTTTAGTAAAGAAAAAACATTACCAAATTATGATATACATTTAATGAATAATCGCAAACAAACATCTACCATCGCTGAAAAAAAAATCTAGTCTATGTTCATTAAAAATGAAAACTTACAACACATCACGACGCAACGTATAAACAAGCCTGAATCTAGCCTTACTTAAACTTGTAAATATCAGTGGTAAATACTACGTCAAAGTAACGTGCGTGGGATCGAAGCAAACCGGAACCGTAGCGATTGATTGCTCAAAGCTCGAATGGTTTTGCTTGCTGCTTGTTTGAGCGTAGCAAACATAAATAGCTACTACGAGTACATTCACGGATTCGTAGAAGCCAAGCCTAGAAGTCTACGTCGCGTCTGGGAATATGTATGCATATGGAAGAGATAAGTTTGCAAATCTGAAGTCAAAAGTCAAAGCATTTATTCAGTATATGGGAAAATTAAAAATCTGCACTTACACACGTCAAATAACATTAAATAGATCATATCAATAATAATTATTCTAAAAATGAAAATAACAAAAACAACTTATTGCTTTGAATTAAAAAAAAAAACAAAAGTAATAAGCCATTCAGCTTTCATCTAGACGTCGAACGTCACACAAATGTTTAATTCCCCTGATTAATTTGTGTATGAATATTTTTCAGTACTCCAAATAATTTTTATTCAAAAAAATGTGAAATAAAGTATCCAATAATATGCGGACATTTTTCCAATGTAAATGGTTCCGATTTTCAGAATTATTATTGAGTTACAAAATAAATAACATCTTACGATGAAAATAAAAATTGGCTAATTTTGTCATTAAAGTTATTTGCTTAGAAGCGAACACTTCTTTTGGCGCGCTGAGCGCAAAAAAAACATAATCTGAGCACAAAACTCATCCATTTTAATTATTTGTTACAGCAAAGTATTTTTACATTTTAAAAGAAGATAAAGTATTTATTTTACATGTTATATAGACTAGTATTAGACCCACAGAAATCTTAACATTGATTTAGACTTCTGCGGTTTGATATTTAGGTTATTTGATATTTAGATTATTAGGTTATTACGAGTATCTCGGCTGGTGGGCAAAAATTAAATATTCAAAATAGAAAGCAATATAAATTCTCGATTGCATCATCACTGACCGGTGAGATAGTGGTCAAACGCTAGCCTAGGTATATGATATAAAAATAAACTGGCCAAGTGCAAGTCAGACTCGCACTGGTAGGGTTCCGTACCACACTAGAGTATTTTATATGATCGAGCAAAAAATACCACTATAATTTTTCGCCAGCAAAAATTAATAATCAAAATAAACATTTTAGTTCTTATAACGCCAGCCTGGTGACAGTGACGGACAGACAGACAGACAGAAAGACAGACAGACAGACGGACAGCGGAGTCTTAGTAATAGGGTCCCGTTTTACCCTTTGGGTACGGAACCCTAAAAATATTCACACAAAAAGAAAAAATAAAGTTTTGTAATAAATATACTTAACACTTTGACTGCGGCACTTTTTCGCACATTTTTTCATTTTTTACATTATTATTATTTTTTTTTTTCATAGGTGTGGCATCAAATAAAAACTAAAATACAACAGCAGAAGGTCACACGCACCCTTTGTGAAAAAATTAATTTAAAATAAACATGTATTATATTTTTTTTAAATTTTACTTCCGATACCAAAAATCGAAAAAACGCACGGTGTGTGTTTTCGGCAGCGAACGAGTTAAGTAATTGCTCGTCTTATTTGAAAACATAATATCCTTACATAGTATAAATCAAAGTCGCTCCTGCTGTTTGTACGTTTTGATCTTTTAAACTACGCAACCGATTTTAATGCGGTTTTCATCAATAGATAGAGTGATTAAAGAGCATGGTTTACTATTAGAATTAAACGCGGGCAAAGCCGCGGGGCGTAGCTAGTTAATAATATAAGTTAAAATCGATTGCCTAATGTATGTAAGCGCAACATTTCAGAACCGCTAGAACCATTTAGCTTATTCAGATTTTTTTGTTAAGCTTCTAATTGTCAAGACAAGATTTAATTGAAAGAAAAGTTTTAAATAAATGAAAGCAGTTTGTAAACGCGGGCGAAACCGCGAGGCAACCATAACAATCTATAATTTTTCATATACAGTTACCAACACAGTGGCCGGTGACAAACAACCAAACAAAACACAATTTAGCCAACAATAGCCCATAATAAAGCTGTAGGAACTAGACGTTGTAACAAATGTCCGTCGTTAGAGGGTCAGCGGTGAAAGTTCCGGAATTCTTACTTGTGCCGCTACATGTGGCAATCTTGCTTAACCTATTGTGATTTGTTATTAAAATAACACTTAGAATATTGTACATTTTCTGACAATAATACGATAATGCATACATTTAAAATAAGGTTTTTTTTTTTTTTTTTTTTTTATATAATATAGATCGGCAAACAGGCAAGCGGCCCACCTGATGGTAAGTGGTCACCGCCGCCTATTGACATCTGCAAAACCAGAGGTATTGCCGGTGTGTTGCCTACCCTTATTAGTGAGCACTCTCATTACTCTTCGTTTGAAGCTACCAAGGTTGAAGGTTTCAGGGAAAGTTTCAGGTGGGAGATCATTCCACATCTTACAGGTACGTGGGAAGAACAGTCGTGTGAAACGAGTAGTATGTGATGCCCACGTATCTATAATGTGCGGATGTGCTTTTTGACGGTGTCGGGAGTTCCGATGGTAGAAACGGGACGGAGGAATGATATTAAAAAGCTCTTCAGAACATTCCCCGTGATAGTACCTATAGAAAAGGCTGAGAGAGCCAACGTCGCGACGAAGACTCAAAGGTTCCAATTTATCAGTTAGCTTGGGGTCGTCGACAAGTCTAATAGCTCTTCTCTGAAGGGAGTCAAGTGGTTGCAGTTGATATTTCGGTGCACCACTCCATAGATGAGAACAGTACTCAATGTGTGGCCGAACTTGCGCCTTATATAATAACAGACGTTGGCTCGGGGTGAAGTACTGTTTGGCTCTATTTAGTACACCGAGTTTTTTAGCAGTAAGTTTTGCTTTGCATTCCAAGTGACTCCCAAACTGGACCTCGTTAGATATGTCGACACCCAATATGCTAATTGACTTCGACAAGGTAAGGGGAATGTTCTGAAAAAGCGGGGCAACAGGAAATTGTGACTTTTTGGCCGAGAAAACGATAGCCTGTGTTTTAGTAGGGTTAAATTGTACTATGTTTCGTAAACCCCAGGCCGAAACATTTTCTAGGGAACGCTCCACCTTAGACACTAGCTCTGATCTCCTAGCATCGATGTCCGCCTTGGAGGCATTTGCTTGACCTGTGTAATGAGCATCACCCGTGCTGTCATCCGCATAGCAATGAATATTACTGATTTGCAATAGGTCATTGATATGCAAGATGAACAGCGTTGGGGATAGCACAGATCCCTGTGGAACTCCGGCGTTAATCGGCATGGTCTCAGAACAAGCACCATCAACGACGGCTTTTATGCTTCGACCATACAGAAAATTGCCAATCCACATACAAAGCCTCTCAGGAAGTCCGTAAGAAGGTAGCTTAGCAAGAAGGGCCTTATGCCATACCCGATCAAACGCTTTAGCGATATCCAAGCTGACAGCGAGAGTTTCACCTCTGCTTTCAACGGTCTCTCCCCAGCGATGTGTGAGGAAGGCTAGAAGATCACCAGCTGATCGTCCATGACGGAATCCGTACTGATGGTCACTAATCAGCTGGTGTTCCTCTAAGTATCCTAAGAGCTGTGAGTTTATGACCCGTTCCATAACCTTGGAAAGAAGTGAGGTTATCGCAATAGGTCTGTAGTTTGATGGGTCAGTTCGGTCTCCCTTCTTGGGGACTGGATGGACGTGGGCTACCTTCCAGCATGACGGTACGATGCTTTTTTCATATGATAATGAGAAAAGACGCGTGAGTATAGGTGTCAATTCAGGGGCACAAACTTTAAGCACGATTGCTGGGATGCCATCAGGCCCACTCGATTTTCGCACATCAAGAGATAACAGCTCCTTCCGTACTGCACGCTGCGATATGCGTAATTCACGCATAATATTTTTACAGTACGGAAGTAAAGAAGGAACTGCATCTCCATCGTCGAGAGTCGAGTTAGAGGCGAATAGAGAACCCAGCAAATCTGCCTTCTCCTTCGCACTGTGGGCCAGAGTGTCATCGGATTTACGTAAGGATGGGAACATGGATTGGCAAAAATTTCCCTCGGCAGCTTTAGCAAGCGACCAAAAAGCACGACTGCCAGACGGGTAGCTAATTAATTGATCGCCAATCCGACTTATATGGGAACATCTTGCCTTTGCTGCAGCTTTCTTTGCGCACCTGGAGGCATGATTGAATTTCTTTTTGTAGTCAGCAATATTAGGATCCTTAAGCCTGAGAGCCTCAGTCCAGTTTTTGTAGGCTGCTAGCTTTAGATTAGCCGCTACGGCGCAGGTCTTATCGAACCAGGGCCGACTCCGACCACCAATGCGTATATTCGAATACGGAATGAAGCATTCCATACCCTGCAACACGACATCAGCCACGAGATCGGCACAAGCTGATGGTTCACCCGACAAGAAACAAACCTGTCCCCAAGGATACGAGGCATAAAATTCGCGCAGACCATCCCAGTCAGCTGAACGAAAATGCCAAACCTTACGTTTGCCCGAAGGAGACAAGCGCTCGGGGCGCTGAACTTTCACTCTGGATTTTACCAAACAATGGTCAGACGAACCAATAGGCGCATCAACCTGCACATGATAGTTGGATGGGTTGGAAGTCATCATAAGGTCCAGTAATGAAGGTACATGGTCGACAATATCTGGCACTCTTGTTGGTTCAGTGACTAACTGAGAAAGACCATATGTAACAGCAAATTCGTGAACAGTCCGGCCAGCGTGGTCTGTTGTACGAGATCCCAACCATTCGGCATTATGGCCGTTAAAGTCACCTAAGAGTATCATTTCCGCAGCGGGGTATTGCTCCAATGCCATATCAAATCCATTAGAGATGTGTTCGAAAAGACGAGTTGTCTCTGCGTCACCAGAATGGGATCGATACAGGCAAGCGTATATTCGAGTTTCTCCACCGTAGTCAACTCGCACCCAAAGCATAGATAAGTCTGAGACCTCAAAACCGTTAAGACGGCGACAACAAATATCCTCTCGGACAAAAAGGCATACTCCAGCTCGACGCACAAAACTATGCTCGAGTTTGTAGCCGGGGTAGTGGAGGTATGAAGTATCCGCCGGAGAAGATATTTGCGTCTCCGTCAGAAACAGGAGAGCGGGTTTGGCTGTCTCGAGATGGTGGTGCACGGCATTAATGTTAGAATGTATACCTCGGATATTGCAGAAATCAACGTCAAGAGTGGATTGCAAAGCCGCTGGTTTTGCTTTATTTCTTTTAGTTTTTATTATTTTAGGTTATTATTTTAGGTTTTATTATTTTAGGTATTTAAATAACTAAGATAGTTTAAAACTAAAACAACCGACTTCAATGCCCCGCGAGTCAATTTCAGTAGCAAGTTTGAGACGTTTATCGTCATATCTCACGAGATACTTATGAGATCTCGATGAAATTAAAATGGGACCACCTCGGAAACGTACCCTACCGATTAAAAAAAGAACCATTCAAATCAGTTCACAATTGACGGAGTAATAGCGTAACATACACACAAAAAAAAACGAAAAAAAAAACATACAAACGAATTGAGAACCTCCTTTTTGGAAGTCGGTTGAAAACATAGAACCGACCTTACGCACCACCCGAGTAATTTTTAACCGAATTCACAAAAAGGAGGAGGTTCTCAATTCGACCGTATTTTTTTAAATGTTTGTTACCCCAGAACTCCGTCAAATCTCAACCGTTTTAAAAAAATATTTTTTTGTTTGAGAGTTTATGCCTCCCGTTTGGTCCCATTCATCATCATCATTCATCTTAAACTCGACATCGATACATTTGTTTACCTTGATGACATGATACTTACTACTGGCTAATATGATTAACGCGGTATGTGAAGTCGGTTTTTAGGGTTCCGTACCCAAAGGGTAAAACGGGACCCTATTACTAAGACTCCGCTGTCCGTCTGTCAGTCAGTCAGTCTGTCTGTCTGTCTGTCTGTCTGTCTATCTGTCTGTCCGTCTGTCACCAGGCTGTATCTCATGAATCGTGATAGTTAGACAGCTGAAATTTTCACAGATGATGTATTTCTGTTGCTGCTATAACAACAAGTACTAAAAACAGAATAAAGTTAAAAATAATAGAGGGTCCCCATACAAGAAACGTGTTTTTTTCGGCATTTCACGCCATCTATGAACACTTAGTTAGGTAAACGTCCCATAGATGGCGTTATATTGAAATGTCGATCCCTAACACCTTTGTTAGACGTTAGATGGCGTTATAAGAAATAAAATGTTTGTTAATTATTATTTTTTGCTGGCGAAAAATGATAGTGGTATTTTTTGCTCGATCTTATAAAATACTGTAGTGTGGTACGGAACCCTACTAGTGCGAGTCCGGCTTGCACTTGGCCAGTTTATTTTATTTTGTACGATCATAAATTATCAAAAACAAGTATGAGGTTGATGATCTTTATATCTCTGAAGATACTCATTTATATCTTCATAGATTTTACAAAAGAACCACAACTTAAATATACCTTACCTACTCAATAATAAAATAATAATTTGAATCAGTCAGTTCATTTTATGTGGCAAGTTATACTAAACTTCTTAAAAGAGAAATCCGGCGTAAAATGAAGTAAAATGAAGGCAGCATTTTATGCAAGTGTCTGAGTCTCGGGCATCGAATCTGCATCATAATGAGTAAGGCGACCGTATCTTATTTGTAACTATTCCCCTTGAGGCTAATGACTTCCAGTGCAATTTCTTGTGTGTATGGAAATGGGGAAAGAGTTACCTATACCTACGAATCGTTCGTCGTGAACTTGTGTACACAGTATCAATGTACTATTGACGGTAGAGCATTATATACCTACATTCGTTGCACCAGTTTGTTGCGTCGAGTAACATCTTTAACAATCATAGTCATATTTCAACCAATTTACACAAAACCTTAACGGGTTACACACCTAAACCTTCCTCATGGATCACTCTGTCTTTTAGTGGAAGCCACATGAAAATCTGTGTGCAGTTTTTGAGTTTATCGCGAACAGACAGACAGACAGAGAGACGCTTTGGGGGGCTTTGTTTTATAATCTGTCTTTGTTTTGTAATCTGGGGTCTTCAAATCGCGAGTGAACATGTATTGCTAGGTAAGCGTGCTACATCGTCGACCGCATCGTCACTTAGCATCAGGTGAGATAGTGGTCAAACGCTTGCCTATCTAGTATAAAGATGTAACGCGGGGTGTACTTTTTCATACAAATGTATTCCCCCGTTTCCTCCCTGGAAAATGCTTCTAGAGCAAAATTTGTTTCTACAAAAAATTAAGGTCTGTTGTAGCTACGCCCTTATAAGTTTTTCGACCAACCAATTACTAATACTATTTGTACACTAGAACTAGAACTTGTAGAAAACATTTGTATGGAAAAGTGCAGCCCGCATACCCTCTTAAAAAAAATAACAATATGTAGAGATAGTAAATTTTAAACTTTCGCGATTTACACACATAATTATATTGTAATACGGGACTTATCGCGCTAAAAACATAATTTTATTTACCTCGACGTTTCGATCAAGTTGCATTGACCGTGGTCACGAGAAGACTGAAGTTGTGGGTATCAGCATTGTTTTTATTGAGAGTAGTTTGAAACTACCCTCATTTGATCTTGATCGGAGTTGCCATTGCGACACACAATACTGACGACATCGGCAGATTTTTGTTGATTTAAAATTTTTAAAATTTTATTTAAAAAAAAATTAAATTATGTTTTTAGCGCGATAAGTCCCGTATTACAATATAATTAAATATGTAGAGATACAGATGTAGGTACTCAATCAGTTAACAGTTATTGTGTAACGGATACACTAGGTACCTCTAATCTAATGTATTTCTTTTCATATCGAGATTGATTGAGTCGATACGTGTGATATTAAAATATTATGAGCTATGAGCGGTGCTTTTGTTTATATCAGCATTTTTTTTAGTTTAGAGAGAGTAGTTTGATGGTACTTAATATAGTATGTTGAGGGCCCGGTGGCGTAATCGGGAGAACGTTCGGCTTTGATGCCGTGGTACCGAGTTCAAACCGCCGTGCACCAATGGATTTTTCTATCGAAAAATTTATGTGCGCTTCTCACAGTGGCCCTCCGGTGAAGGAAAAACATCGTTAAGAAACCAACAAAACCCCCCGCATGGTGGTAGGACACTATCTAGTGTCCGCCTGGCCAGCTACCACCCCAAGTTAGAAAATCTGTCACCAAACATCTAATGTGTTCCGGCAGCTATCCTTGAGAGCCAGTTCCCATTCTAGGCCTAGCCTGCTTACCATCTTCGACCGCATCATCACTTACCAACAGGTGAGATAGTGGTCAAACGCTAGCCTATAACGTATAAAAAAAAAAAAAAAAAAAAAAAAATGTTACAATGATGTTTGATTCTGTTTTATTTTCATTTCACTTGCTTTCACTATTTTGTTGATTTGTTATATTTTTCACTTTTTATTAAGAGTGGATAAATAGGTACTATCGAGGGACAATAGTCCAGTAGCACCTCAATGTCCATAGTAGCCTGCACGATATTTCTATCGAATGTTCCAACGCAAACAATAACACGTAAGTACGGCATAGATGGCATGCTTAGCCAGACCACAGACGAATAAAAAGGTGAAACATAGCGTCAGATACATTTGGTAAACATCAAATAAAGATAACAATATTCCACTGTATACTCGTTTTCTTTTTGTTGAGTTAACATAACGTCGAGTAAGCTACGCAACAAGTAACGGATGCCTACGAATGCTTAAATTCTAATGAGTCATTAATATCATCTTGGTCGAGTGGTAAGGTGAATTGATAGGGAAGCAGGAGGCAAGAGTTCGAAACTCCATGCATTGCGTGATTTTGTTATAATTTTGAAGGCCCGGTGGCGTAATCGGGAGAACGTTTGGTTGAACTTTGACGCCAGAGGTACCGAGTTCAAACCGCCGCGCCGCAATGGATTTTTCTATCGAAAAATGTATATGCGCTTTTGAAGGTTTTTTTTGGTTTGAAGGAAAAACATCGTTAAGAAACCAACAACCCCCGCATGGTGGTAGGACTCTATCTAGTGTCCGCCTGGCCAGCTACCACCCTCAAGTTAAAAAATCTGTCGTCAAACATCTAATGTGTTCCAATAAATATTTCCTCAAAAACTATTAAGATAACATCACCGTGCTATTTATTTTATTTCACATAATAACATAGATCACCAATTTACCTTTATAAGTGAAGTTTTAAAATAAAACAAGCTATTAATAACTGTTTTAAAAAAAATATTTTATAGGCTAGCGTTTGACCACTATCTCACCTGTTGGTAAGTGATGATGCGGTCGAAGATGGTAAGCACGCTAGGCCTAGAATGGCAACTGGCTCTCAAGGATAGCTACCGAAACACATTAGATGTTTGACGACAGATTTTCTAACTTGAGGGTGGTAGCTGGCCAGGTGGACACTAAATAGTGTCCTACCACCATGCGGGGGTTGTTGATTTCTTAACGATGTTTTTCCTTCACCGGAGGGCCACTATGTAAAGCGCACATACATTTTTCGATAGAAAATCCATTGGTGCACGGGGGGACTGAACTCGGTACCTCTGGCATTCAAGCCGACCGTTTACGCCAATTACGCCACCGGACCCTCAAAGACAGGATAAAATATTTATTATTTTTATTATGATAGGTACACGAATTCTCTGTTTGATCTCTTAACGAAAAACTATAGCAATTTTTGAACGAGATACAAGTTTAAATAGCTATACAAAATAAGTACTTAAGTTTTCAGCTATGTAGATGGCCTATAAGGTTGAAATAACGCAAAGTTCCTAAATAACAGATATTTATTTAACGTTACTCACTTCATAACAACCTTACACTGCTGCTATTTTCAGACAAATTAAACAATGAACTTCTCAAACAATAGCTGACCTACTGAACTTTCGCATTGTAACAAACATCATCTCACAACTGGAACTCGCTATCTCTTATCAAAAACTATTTTCATACAGCATAAAGGTAACTTAATCTGGCAGTTTTGGTAGCATTATTACGAGATAGGGTCCTCGGATTCGGGAACAATTGTTCCCAAAGGCAATTAACCAGATTCACACATTGTGACGAGATGGTATCACAGTTTTAGTGTTATTCCTTTTGTTACCGTTATCCTGAGTTGCTATTTTGTTAAATTAGGTTTGTTTGTAACTGTGACAGCGATAACGTTATATCGCGTAACGTTATTCTGTAGATATGGCATTGTTTTAGTATATGAGTGGTAATTCAATGATTGGATTTGCTTGGGTCAGTGTAATAGACAATTTTGAAAAAAAAATCTTTGTTTTCTTTTTGACCACGAACGGAGACAACGGATAATTGAATAAAGTATGAGGCCACTACCTGAGTATTTAGTTTAGGCACAAAATAATTTTCGGCCCAAATATGTAGGTGCCTACGTAGATATTTGGGCCGAAAAGATACTTTGTACTAAACTAGTTTTACTTAAAGTACGGACACACCGCGGCGTCCTGCGTGCGCGATCTAGGCGGCGATCAGATAGCGCAGTAGTAATTGTATCGACTGGTTCACACCAAACGCGATAGGAAAACAATTGAAATGTATTGAGATCGTGCCCGCAGATCGCAGGACGCCGCGGTGTGTGCGTAGCTGTATTTACTTACAATGTTAATATGTCTAAAATTTCTCGGCTTTACCTGTAACAACAAACAAATATTAGTTTATTAATGTGTTTATAATATAACATAAGCTGTAGGTCACTGGACACGAATTTATGAAGTAAGGTGCTCGCATGTTGGTAAGCGATTAGATTTCCAAAATTTTTAGCGTCGCTGCCCGTAAGTGCACTGCGCCCTTTACTTTGGGACATCTAGATTTTGAGTCTCAACATGCCTTGTAATTTCTTAGGACTCTAAGATTAAACTGCTAAATGCCAGTCGTACTGACTCGGACGGACTCGTACACGGAGGGTACAACGTTAGAAAATTAAAAAAATATTATTATACTTATGAAAAGTATCAAGTATTTCTTCTAAGTTTAATTTATAAAAATGAAACAGTACCGCGGGCATAGATAAATTAGGAAAAACCAATCTATCTATGCCGCGGGCTAATTTTACTACTAACGCCATCTAGGGAACGTAAACATAAAGTGAAAAATGCTAAATAAAACACATTTGTTTGGGGACCCACTTTCATAAATAACTTTACTTGCTGTGCCCCACGGTTTTACCCGCGTAGACATCGTTCCCGTGGGAATATCGGGATTAAAAAGTACCCAATGTTTTATTCCAGGCTATCTACATACCAAATCTCAGCTCTATCGGTTTAGTAGTTTTAGCGTGAAGAAGGAACAAACATACACATAAAATTTCGCCTTTATAATTTTAAGTAGGATAGGATTGTTTTTATTAATTGTTGTTACAGGGACCACAGTTATACACACTTTGTGAACATTTTAAGTGTCTACTTATTCGATTCAGAAGATACAGGCCCTGTGACAGACCGACGGAGGGACAACGGAATCTCAGTAATAGCATGTAACGTAACGTAACGGAGCTCTGATGTGGATGGAACCTAAAAGGGGAAATATAGAAAGAAAGAAAGAAAGAAAAATCATTTATTTGACATAACACATTAAAATACTTACTAAAACAATGAAACAAGAAAAAACAAGAAACAATGTGAGGTGTCAAAAAGGCTTGTCTCAGCACATTATGTCTAGATTTACACCTGGACGCTGATTTTCAGACAAGCCTGCGGGTGATGAAAAAAAATGCGAAAATATTTGTAAATAAAATAATAAAAATAAATGATAAATTGATACATAGATAAAATAGGTACACTTAGATAGATATTAAATATAAATATATTTAATAATAATATTAAATATAGATATTAGATACTAAATATATGTATAAAAAATTTATATGTCGGAGCGAAAAAATATAATAAAACTTATAAATATGTATTTTAGGTTAATTAGGAAAGGAACAACATTTGGAGGCTTTTAATTTAGAAAGGAATAGCTGGATGGCTAATATGAACACAGGACACACATATTAAAGATATATTGACTACAAAACACTACGGTACTTAACTTAAACCAAAAAACTATCACCGCACTTCGGGTCCATTACTCCATTATCCTTTCCTGGTATGAGTCAGCAAAGTCCTTGGTCAAAAAACTTGGAGTAAGTCATGTTGAGCATGGATATCCTGTTCTCAATGGAAGTCAGGATATCACAGTGTCGTGATAACTGGTGGTATCTGCATTCTGACTCCCGTCTTGCAGCTGAGCTTTGACGTTCTTCAGAGCATGTGCATGCCTCCGCTCTAGCGTCAGAGACACTCGGTTCAGCATCTTCATACATCTCATTGAAGGCTCTGGATACAATTCCGTTTTAGCGATTTCATCGTAAAAGAGATAATTCATCGTAGAAGATTTTCTACCATAACCATTGGATGCGTATATATAAAGTACTCTGTGATTGGAAGACCCATCAATTTCATTTTCTCTTGCTGCTTACAGAATCTTGTTTTCTACTTTTTTTGTCATTATTCGTACATTTTTTCGTCCAGACCCAAAATCGAATCCCCCCAGACTGACTTCCTCCTCTAATCCCTCATAGTTTTTCCTTTTTCAAATTTGAAAACGTTCCGTAATATGAAAAATAAATTCTTTTAATACATAATATCGTTTAAAAACTAAAAAAGAACCGACTTCAATGTTCATTTTCAGTACCAATTTTGAGATGTTTATCTCAATATCTCTGGAGATACTTATCAGACCTCGATAAAATTACCATGGTACCACACTTAGGATATCTCCTTTCGAACAAAAAAAGAATAATCAAAATCGGTGCATAAATGACGAAGTTATCCCCGAACAAACATTTAAAAAAAAAAAAAAAAAAAAAAATATATACCGTCGAATTGAGAAACCTCCTCCTTTTTTTGAAGTCGGTTAAAAAGAGTATATTATGTATGATATGAACATGAAATAGGTGGTTTACGAAATGCCACATCCTTTGAGTACGGAACCCTAACAAGTAGGTAGCTATTTACCCACACAATAAACTATTAATTAAGCCATACACAAGTACATAAAGCGCGTGTGGTCTCCCAAAATAACTGAAAGCTGTAAACTGATTGTGTACAACCGTAAAACGAAATCGTCCGTTTCGTGGTTTTTCCCTGAATTTCAGGATTCATGCTGAAAATGACACGTTTCTCCTTGAACAGATTTAAAAGCTGTATTTCTAAAAAAATACTCTGAAAAAGTGTAAAAGTTGTCGTATTTCTCATTCATAAAATTACTAAGAACAGCTTAGGCACTTCTACAGTTTTCTATAGTGAAAATGTGTTCGCAAAACTCTGAATTCACATAATTTTGTGCGTCCCTTGGTTGCGTTCAAGTTCCAAGATACTGCCCCATCTTCGGCTCTTGCTTTCCAGTCATTGCCTATGTTAGGCAGTTATTATTGTGCCAATTGTAATTATTAAATATTTATTAAAGTATCTAAACTAATATTATAAAGAAGAAAGATATTTTGTTTGTTTGTTGCGATTTAACTTAAAAACTACTGGACCAATTTCAGAAATTCTTTCTCTAATGGAAAGCTCCATTATCAACGAATAACATAGGCTACTAAATTATTGGTGTACGTGAACGAAGTCGCGGGTATCAGTTACATAGTAAGATATAAAAAAACTATTTTGAAATAATTTAAGATCGTTTAAAAAACTAAAAGAACCGACTTCAAACGTCGCGCTAGTCAAAGTAGCCAGTAGAGGTAGTAACTATTGCATAATCTGTGCCAGTACTACGAGTAAGTCGTCGAGATAAGTAAATGCGTCGTAATACAAATGTTTATATATTAAAAATTTAATGGGACCACCTGGGAAGGGTACCCTTTGAAACAAAAAAAGAATTTTCCAAATCGGTTCAGGCATCTTCGAGTAATCGGTGAACATACATTAAAAAAAATTAAAAAAGATTCCGATGAATTGAGAACCTCCTCCTTTTTCTGAAGTCGGTTAATGACAAGTCGCTTGATGCCGGCATCTTACCACTCAAGCTGTCACCTATCTTCCGCTCCATTATCCAATATCAAAACGCAGTGATGAAATGGTATTAATCATAACCCGTTAATTTAATAACAACATTGATTTGATTTCCGTCGTCAAGTGTCGCAAGCGCATTCCAGTTGGCACGGAAGCGATCAGTCAAGTGGCGCGTGGGCGAGTAGCTGGTGCGTCTGAACGAGGCATCGCTTTGGAAATTGAGACCACAGAAAATAAGATCGTTTTAAAAACTAAAAAGAACCGACTTCCAATGCCGCGCTATTAATTTTCAGTACCAAGTTTGAGGTGTTTATCTCCATATCTCTGGAGATACTTATCAGATCTAGATGAAATTACAATGGCACCACTGTTGTGATATCTCCTTTTCAACAAAAAAGTAAATAAAAATCGGTTCATAAACGAAGAAGTTATCCGCGAACAAACGTAAAAAATAATAACTTTAAAGTCGGTTAAAAAATATTATGTTTCTTTGAAGTGTTTCAATCCAAAATTTCATCGTAATGATTTCTTCCGAATGATTAACTTACGTAATAAGTAGTCATAGATGGCGCCACCAATGCATAATTGGGTTAACAAAAGCAATCCCCTAATTTCGTCGTAACGATACTTCGGTTAAAAAATGCTCTCTTTTCACCGACTTCACAAAAAAGTAGGTTATCAATTCGAGTGTATTTTTATTTTATTTTTTTATGTTTGTTATCTCAGAACTCCGTCAAATCTATGACCGATTTCAAAAATCCTTTTTTCGTTTGAGATATTATGTCTCCCGTTTGGTCCTATTTAAATTTTAACGAGCTATGACAATTATCTCCGGAGATTAGGATATAAACAATAAAAGAAAATTTGTATACTTAGGTGACATGATTATTACTAGCCAGTACTTTGACTAACGCGGCATGTGAAGTAGTTTTTAACCGACTTCACAAAAAAGGAGGAGGTTCTCAATTCGTCTGTATGTTTTTTTTGTTTTTGTTTTTTTTTCGTTATGTACGATCTTAAATTATTCTGTGTTGAGACGCTGCGCTCGTTACGTAGTAATTTACTAAATCTATGGTTCTTTGTTTCGATCTTGTAAAAAGTAGTTTTCTATACTAATATTATAAAGAGAGAACATTTGTATTTTTGTATTTTTGTATGTTTGTAATGATTAAGCTCAAAAACTACTGAACCGATTTAAAAAAATCTTTCACTAATACATAGAATGGACTTTCGGAATGAAAATAGGTTATATATTATCCCGTTTAAATCAAAGGTACATTCGTGGAGACCTAATTTGCAACCTAAGTCGGCAAATAAACGGTCGAAAAAACACACACACACAAAATTCACAAACACGCATCGCAAAATTAATAAAATATTTGCAGTGAAACCACAGATTAGGTCATAGTTACTATGAAAATATTATTATAAGCTTAGCTATGCTGTAGATCCCCACCGATCACAATCAATTTGAAGTCAATATAGTATAATAATATGATCTATTGTATAAAATAATATTCATCTATATATATAATAATATAATATAATATTTTAAACCACCCCGACTGATCTATGTATAATAGCTTTTTCCAATGACTCTAAACACGACATTTAAAATCTGAGCTGTAAGTTGGTGAGTATTTGAGTATTCTGTAGAGTCCAGGAGGCTTCCATGTTCTTACAATATCGTTGAAGAAGAAGATTTTCGAATTGATGTTAATGTACTCCTTGGTGGTAAGCTACTTTTTGGTAGATTTAATGATTACACTACCACTGTACGAAAACTCATGATTCATGAATGCACATAAAACTTTCATTGGTAGGTATATAGCTAGGATTAGAACCAACGACCGTCGGGTCAGAATCAGGGTAACTATCCTTTACGCCAAAGGGCCGTCCAATATCAATACGTAAGTATTATAAAACAAAGTTCATCACTGTGTCTGTCTGTCTGTTCGTAATAATCTCAATAGCTACTGAACGGATTATCATGCGGTTTTCACCAATAGCCAGAGTGTTTATGAGGAAGGTTTAGGTGCATAATTCGTTAAGGTTTTGTGTAAATTGGATGAAATATGACGATGGTTGTTAAATATGTTCATATTTTATATTCGATGCAACAAACTGATGCAAATTTTGTAGGCATATATGTTCTACCCGTGCGAAGCCGGGGCGGGCTGCTAGTTCTATCATATTTTAAACAGCTTTACCCCGCAGTTAGGGTGCGAACATAACATGTTATAAAATGGTTATTTGACATGTTTCAGATAATCTGGATACGGATTGTTATAAAACATGATATTCTAGCATGTTATTATAACATTTCGTGTCCACATTATCTGAATTATGTTAAATAACAATATTATGTTATAACATGTTACATGTTATGGTACATAGTCTGTACGCAACTTTACGCCCGTTTTTAGGGTTCCGTACCTTAAGGGTACCGACTGAACCTAATGAACTGCATGTAATGCAACTGTAGTCTAATAGTAGACTACGCTGGCCGTCCGTCCGTCTGTCCGCCCTGCACAGGGCTGTACCTTCTTAACCGTAATAGGTAGGTACTTTAAATTTTCACTAAGTATACATATAGTATTATTACTATGGGTGGTATAACAAATAATAAAAAAAAGGAGGAGGTTTCTCAATTCGACCGTATATATACATATTTTTTTTTATGTTTGATCGCGGATAACTTCATCGTTTATGAACCGATTTTGATTATTCTTTTTTCGTTCGAAAGGAGATATCCCAAGTGTGGTATCATGGTAATTTTATCCAGGTTTGATAAGTATCTCCAGAGATATTGAGACAAACATCTCAAAATTGGTACTGAAAATGAATAGCACGGCATTGAAGTCGGTTCTTTTTTAGTTTTTAAACGATATTATTGTATTTGTATACGATAAACAATCGTATTTTCATTAGGTATTGGAATACCAAACAATACATTTTCCTTTAATCCAATTTCTAAATAGACTCACCCCTCGCAAATATTCATTGCATTTAACCCTTGAGGGGATGAGATGGGACAAATAAATAACTAAATACTTAACCCTAGCGTGACGAGCAAGCTGTCATGATATGTGAGAGGAGACAGGTGGTCGATATCAGTGGTCAAAGTACAGTGTAGGGTTAACATACTGGTTAATATTTATTGATTTAAAAACGGGAATTTAGCGGGACTTTCGCGATGGCGATATAGCGATCGACAATTGTATCGGTCTTATTACACATTGTATTACTCATAAAGGTACGGACGCACCGCAGCGTCCTCCGTGCGCGATCTAGGCGGCGATCAGATAGCGCAGTAGTATTTATAATGACTGGTGCACACCAAACGCAATCAGAAAACAATTGAAAAATACTGAGATCGCGCCCGCAGATCGCAGGATATCGCGGTGTGGCCGTACCTTACACATACAAAATATCGTCTAATAAATGTACTTATTCGTTACTTATTTATCCGATAGAAAGTAATTTTCTCTACACCTCGCCTTTGTCATCATTTTAATCAACCGGTCTTAGTCCACTGCTGGACGTAGGCCTCTTTCAAGATACGCTACTGAGCAGTAAGAGCCATTATACCGCGGTCAAAACCATATTTCTATCTGTTTGTCTGTTTGGCACGTTTTCATGGCTAAACCACAGTAAATAATGTACTTACCTACTGTGATTATGCACCTATATCGATTTAACTAGGTATTTAAGTAGGTAGGTATATATATGACAGAATAAGTAGGTAGGTGGGTATCTATCGACCTGACTAGGCAGTAGGTTACCTTACCAGGTCTTCGAGCATTCACCAATGGAGATGTTAACGTTGTAATCCGCAAACAATTTTTTCTGCCGATACTTACGGGGGACGAGGTAAACACACACAAATCACTCACTTTAACGATCCCGCACACTAGCTTGAAACACGCACACAGTATTAAAAATACAGCGTAGTTACGCACGCTCATATGGCCAAAAATGGCTATATGGCCAGCAGAGGGGTACGCCTTGCGTTAACATCTCTTTTGGTAAATGCTCGAAGTACCAGGTAGATAGATACCCACCTACCTACTTATTCTGTCATAGATAAATAGCAAATGTTTGCCACAGTTCCGAAACAAACAGAAGAGAAAATTAGGTTAATTAACACACAAACGCAGTAAGTCCCGAACTGGGAAATGTTTTGACAACTCACATACTGCTCATTTTTATACCTAATGTTCAGTAAGCGCACATCATTACTGGGATACAGCTAAATTGCAGAGGGATATGTTAAAACTGCTAAAAACAACTTTGGAATAATGTATTAATCTCAATAATAATTGTTGTTAAACTTGTAAATGTTGATAAAGTGATTTTATAGCTTTTTTTCGCTGAACAGACAAGCACTTTGTAACTATCTCACCTAATGCCTCTTCAGACCTGATTCAATGCAGACGCACAGCTCTCAAATTCAACTCAAGAGTAATAAGTGATAAACACACGTAAAACCCAATCCCGATTTCACAAAGTTCCTTAAATGGACACCCAATTTGAAACCAATATGGCGCTAGTATGGAACTCAAGACTACTCAACAGTACGAAACGACACAATTCCAATGTCGATCGATTGGAATTGTATTCAAGAGTATGCCCGCAGGTGGAGCGATGATCTGCGCAAGTTGGCTGAAAAGAGTCGGACCAAAATATCGGTCGGTTCTGCGTCCGCACAGCTCTAAACGTCGATTAGATGCACGACCTGATAATGATTACGTAGTATTGTTTTCTGTTCTGTGATGATACAGACGTACGAAGGCATGGAAGTGCTCAACCGATGGTTTTCGTTCGGATGGACAGACGGTTCGCGGTTCTTGCGCTACTAAACGTAACACATAGTTGATTTCCATACGACAGCTTAGGACGTCCGTGTAGCACTTAATTCAACCGTAGAAATGTTTAGTAAAATTTTATATACCTTCTGCTTTCGTGACTGTGACAATACGCACCGTCATTACCGTAGTCCGTAATTCGCGGAACAACATCGGATAATTCGCGTCCGGAATCCGTAATCGGTGCAGCGAGGTGCGAACTTTCAAAGGGGGCTTTTAGGGTTGTCGCGACGATAAATTTACTCAATAATTTCGGCAATATTACCTGTATATTTTATGAAGCTTTTAGCATTTAATGAAGGTGGCTTTTGCAAAGCCTATGTATGTCACTTCAAAATAAAATAATTAATAAATGTGTACAGAGGCTTACGTCCAGCAGTGGACTGACGCCGGCTAATTATGATGAAGTAATGCGACAAAAGACAGCAAATTAGAAAATTTTACAGTAGGGTCAAAATATTAAACATTTTAAATTACAAATGGTTTAGGTAGTACCACCACCGTAACATAGTACCATCGTCGGTACACATTTTTTTTTTTATATACTAGATAAGTAAGCGTTTGACCACTATCTCACCTGATGTTAAGTGACGATGCGATCGACGATGTAGCACGCTTACCTAGAAGATACCTGTTCACTTGTGATTTGAAGACCCCCGGGTTATAGTTACTGGGAAACACAGACACCGGCATGGAATTCCATTCCTTGGCAGTACGTATGACAAATGATGAATCGAAACGTTTTTTGCAGGTAGATGGAATGTCCACCATAAATCGATGGCGCACATCGGTGGCGAACATATTAGGTTTGGTCCTGTCCTTGCAACAGTTGTTTGTAAGAGATTCTTTTGAGCGATAAAACCGTCAACTATTTAACCTATTAAACCATTTAACCTAAATTAATACAATTATCTTTAAGGTTATATTATCAATGTTTTTAGTAATCAATAGATAATTATATTGTCTTAGTGACAACCCTACCGCAATCGTTAGGGTTGCCCCCCAGGAGCCGTGGCAGCCTCGCGGTCGCAGCACGAGGGTCGCTCGTCTGCCAAGTCTTCCATTGCTGACTCTGTCTCAATCATCACGTTTGTTCACTATACTTCTTTACATAGTATCTTCGAGCATTTACCAATGGAGATGTTAACGCAAGGCGTACCCCTCTGCTGGCCATATAGCCATTTTTGGCCATATGAACTACGCTGTATTTTTAATGCTGTGTGCGTGTTTCAAACTAGTGTGCGGGATCGTTAAAGTGAGTGATTTGTGTGTGTGCAATGCGTGTTTACCTCGTCCACCGTAAGTATCGGTAGAAAAAAATGTTTGCGGATTACAACGTTAACATCTCCATTGGTAAATGCTCGAAGCATAGTATAATTTATGATCGTTTAAAAAACTAAACGACCGACTTGATCGCGCTAGTCAAAGTTGCCAGTAGACGTAGTATCTATTATATGATCTGTGCCAGTAGTTAGCAGCATGTCGTCCAGGTATATAAATGCATCGTACGTAATACAAATATTGATAAATAAAAAACGGCTCAACCGATTTCGTTAAAATTTAAATGGGACCGGCTGGGAATGATACTACACTTTGAAAAAAAAATTTTTCAAATCGGTTCAGGCATCTTCGAGTAAGCGGGCGGTGAACATACATTTAAAAAACAAACTAAAAAAAACCTACGAATTGAGAAACTCCTCCTTTTTGTGAAGTCTGTTAATAAATCAATGTCGCTCCCGTTGTTTGTACGCTTAGATCTATTAAACTACGTAACCGATTTTAATGCGGTTTTCATCAATAGATAGAGTGATTCAAGAGGAAGGTTTATAACCAGGATTAAATGCGGGCAAAGCCGCAGGGAGCAGCTAATTAAATATTAAAATGTGCTGTTGTAAACCGTTGGATAGCTCGTCCAAAAATATTGCGAGCACCTATATTTTGAAGGCCCGGTGGCGTGATCGGGAGAACGGTCGGCTTTGATGCCGTGGTACCGAGTTCAAACCGCCGTGCACCAATGGATTTTTCTATAGAAAAATTTATGTGCGCTTTTCACAGTGGCCCTCCGGTGAAGGAAAACATCGTTAAGAAACCAACAACCCCCGCATGGTGGTAGGACACTATCTAGTGTCCGCCTGGCCAGCTACCACCCTCAAGTTAGAAAAATCTGTCACCAAAACATCTAATGTGTTCCGGCAGCCATCCTTGAGAGCCAGTTCCCATTCTAGGCCTAGCGTGCTTACCATCTTCGACCGCATCATCACTTACCAACAGGTGATATAGTGGTCAAACGCTAGCCTATAAAGTATAAAAAAAAACTATGTTCTATCGACTATTAATTATTCTGTGGTTCTATCAACTATTGTATATATTGGACAAGCTGTGCCCGCGACTTCGTCCGCGTGGAATAGTGTCTTTGGGTAGCATTAACTTATAAGTCACATACGTATCCCAACTACATCGCAACGTACCACGCCAAGCTAATCCCCCCTTCCCCTCTCCCCTCACTTACTTTCCCCTCCCCCTTACCCTCACTCCCCCTCCCCTCCCCCTTACCCCCCCCCCCCCCCTTTGCGAAAAATGTTTTTGTTAAAATCAAATGTCGTGGACTCAAGTCTTGTCAATAATTTGTATTACATAATGTACAGACGGACAGACGGACAGGCGGGTAGACAGACAGACAGATGGCTAGACTGACTGACTGACTGACAACAAAGTGATCCCTATATATAAGGGGTTTTTTTACCTTTTGAGGTACGGAACCCTAAAAATTAAAAATGAATTTCAGTAAGTAAACGATTTTAAGAGCATAGCAATCTAAGCGAATATGCAAAAATGCCGAAAATACAACATAATTTGATGTCAAATATAAATAAAAGCTTGTAAAAATAACACAGTTTATATAAACTGAAATCTACATCTTGAAAAATTCTGAAATTTGCTAAACGTTAATAACTTAAATCGATCGCACCCTATATCCACAAATTATAAATAAACAACAAATAAACCCTACAATATGAGAGCCGGGATCAAAATACCCTCTTTATCTGAAGGGTTAACTGTGAATCCAATTTGCACGTGAAAGTTACCGGATACAGTGAAATTAATTATTTAATTATGAATTATATCTTTGTTTAGCGTGAAATGAGGATTAAAGGGATCTGGTAGCTATAACGGGTATCAGGTTCTTTGGAAAGCCTTCTGTAGGGTTAAGTTGCTGGTAAGTTCCGTAAATGGCGTGTTAAATGAAGCTATAAAGCAAATAAGGATTTATCTTGACTTTGCCATGTGGATTTATCAGATTGGATTATGATTTAATGTCTACAAATAAGACATAGTAATATTTATCCTTAGTTTGTAGAGGTAAGCCTGTAAGGTAAGTTAATGTAAAGAAATGATGGCGACCTTTTTGTCTGACTTTACATAAAAGAGGTGATAGAAATACAACATTTCCACAAATCGAGTTAAAATGCTGTAAGTAAATATAATATATACATATATATGTATATATATATATATATATATATATATATATATATATGTATATATATGTTTTTTTTTACTGACTTCACAAAAAAGGAGGAGTTTCTCAATTCATCTGTATGTTTTTTTTTGTATGTTACGCGATTACTCCGCCAATTGTGAACCATTTCGAATGATTATTTTTGTAATCAGTAGGATACGTTTCCGAGATAGTCCCATTGTAATTTCATCGAGATCTGATAAGTATCTCCAGAGATATGACGATAAACGTCTCAAACTTGCTACTGAAATTGACATTGAAGTCGGTTGTTTTAGTTTTATCTTAATTATTATAATGAACACTTTAAACTGTTTGTATATGCTTCCTAATATATACGGAATGATAATGTTTTAATTCAAAAGGACTGCAGAATGGTTTTCATCACACATTTTTTCAAGGTCTGATGTGAATCTTAAAAAATACTACTAATAACGTGGATCAGATTGCCTTCTCTCTCTCTACGGTATATAATAATGTACAAATTAATTGTGTCAGAACTTCCGTAATAACTTGCAATTAACTTAAAAAGTCTTACTTCAGTTCATTATAAACGCATCACACAAGAGCAGCAAAGCAATAATTTAACTAAAAAAAATCCATCAATTTATCACAGTAAACCTCGCAACAATTAATTGTGGCCAGATGGCATCGGTCGCTAAAATCATAAGCGCATTTACCGAGCCGATGCGCATGAGCACACAATCCTTTATTAACTTTATCAAGATTATTGTCGTAGTGAGTAATCCCCCGCGATACACGAGCGACAGTGATCAATCGATTTTTGTACGAGAATCGATACGGCGCGAATCGATTCGGCAAACGTCTCGATTTGCTCGAGTAGAAATGCAATGTTTTACGCTAATTTGAAACCCTTTTTTGCGGGTACAGAGCATTTAGGTATGGGATATTTATTTATCTTGTTGAATGTATGATAAGTTTTTAGGGCATCGATAACCAAAATTATGAAATCAAGCTTAACTTTCTATATTTTCTGTATATTATATATGTACTTTATATATTTTTGAATTAATAATATATAAAAGTGATTTATACCCGACTGCAAAAGAAGGAGGGTTATGTTTTCGAGTGTATGTTATGTATATTTCTTTGGCACGCTCTAAAGCCTAAACGGTTTGTCGTATTTTATGTGAGTGGTGTCAAAACATTCGTCTTAGTCGTGAGAGTGACACTAGGTACATTAAAATAATAAAAAAATACAAACTTAAGAAATTTTGGCGCTCAAAAGTAATCTAAAAAAAAAATTTTCTAAACGGTACTTAAAAACATCTGAACGGATTCTCATGCGGTTTTCACCAATAGACAAAGTGGTGCATGAAATAGGTTTAAGTACGTGTATAATTCGTTATGATTTTGTGTAAATTGGTTGAAATAATGACGATTCATACTCGACGCAACGAACTAATGCAAAAAGATGCAGGCCTCAAACTATCATAAAAAAGGCAGGCGGATTCGTGCCGAACACCCGAGTGAACGCAAGTTCAGTAATACTAAATGCTTGAGTAATACGCTTTCGCGCTCAGTTTGCTACCAAGCGGCAGCAGGGTCGGACGCTTCCGTGCAGCATTACCTCGCAGCGTTGCTTACGTAGTAATCATGCCGTATTGAGCGCGGAAACTTATTACTCAAGCATTTAGTATTACTGAACTTGCGTCAGTCGGGTGTTCGGCACGAATCTGTCTGCCTTTTTTATGATAGTCTGAGATGCAGGCATTATATGCTCTAACCCGTGCGAAGTGGGGGTGGATCGCTAGTTCACCATAACAAAAAGAATAGAAATACACCATACATGCGTTTTCAGTAAGGAATTTCCTTATTATATTCCTTATTCAGGAATATTTATGGCTTTCTTTATCAAAACCCATTAATTAAAAGCCAACAAATATTGTTTTAAAGATAATAAGATTTGGAAAGTTAAAAGTACCCTCAATTCGTTCGTATTTTCGTTTGTAATTTAATGTCAAACAAAATTGCTTAAAGTGTTTTATTTCCGAGGCCCGTCTTCGCCATTATGCCGGACAAACATCTAAGCCAATTCTGTTTTTTGTAATGTTATTAGAATATAATGGAGATATAGAGAGATATTAGAATATTATAATGGAGGTATAGAGAGATATTAGAATATAATGGAGATAAGGTTGGGAAATATTTTCAGCAGCGGTTTGGTACAATTTTAAGAATTAGTAATGAAAGACGTTTAGAAGCGATTTTGGTATTTCATTTCTGCAACTCATCTTGGAAAATATTTAAGATATATCCTTTTTTAGGGTTCCGTAGCCGAATGGCAAAAAACGAAACCCTTGTAAATTCGTCATGTCTGTCTGTCTGTTTGTCCGTCCGTATGTCACATCCATTTTATTCCGAAACTATTAGAACTACAGAATTGAAACTTGGTTAGTAGATGTATTCTGTGCCATACATGACACTGAAACAAAAAAAAAATTCTTCAAACCTATACGTGCGGGGTGTGTCTATGGATGGGTCTTTAAAAATGACATTAAGGTTCCTAAAATCATTATTTCTCAAAGTCAATCATTTAAAAGATAGGTGCGTCTAAAGTGTGGTAAAAAGTGGTGTGCCCCTCCTGTAGATCTCAATAAAAACTTTCAACGAAAATTGGTTTCAACGAGATACAGTCAGCAGTTTTTGAGATGTAGCGACCGCAAATATAACTTTGTTTTTCATACAAACACTATGAAAAACAAAGTTAAGTTTTTGGTTGCAAAAAATCAAAGCTTTAGAATACTCTACTGTGTTACGGAAAGGGACGAGTGCGAGTCCGACATGCACTTGGCCAGTTTTTTCTTATATCATATTGGCTCAAACCAACTTATAGGCTAGCGTTTGACCACTATCCTACCTGTTAGTAAGTGATGATGCGGTCGAGGATGGTAGCACGCTAGGCCTAGAATGGAAACTGGCTCTCAAGGATAGCTGCCGGAACACATTAGAATAAAATGGAATAGAATATATAACTTTTGGTAGCAAAATCGTCTTGTAGTGTGGTCTACTACTGGGGGGACCAGGGTAAGAGAACGTTTCTCACTTTATAAGAGTTCTGAGCTTATAGTGGTCTCTTATCTGTTTTCGTCATTGCTATCGCTCCTATATTAGTCTCTGACAAGCCGTTACAGGCTCTAATACGCATGATCTTAATACCTTGTCTTAATTATGCATATATATAAGTATATTTTACAGTGCCGTTGTAAGCCACACTCTCCTAAAAAGCATTTATTAAGACTTATCTTACACTTGAGATAGTTAGCTCTCATATCCACAATTTCTAAGCTCATTTAATTTTATTACATATTTTCTAAATGCTAAATGCTGTAAGAATGTTAGACTAATATCAGCATTGTATTAGAGTACATTAAACGTGTACATTTTGATCTTATTCAAAACTATTATAAGATCAACAGCAGTGGATAGGCACGGTATTAGAGTGATATTGAATCATCATACTTACAATAGAGAAAACGAGTCTAATTTAAGAAAGTTTGATCTTAAATCGAATTTGTGACTAAAATTGTGACAGAAAAATTTGATGTTGACTATTATATTTCACTTAAAGTATTTTAGTGCGGTCACATAAGATACCATTTCACATCCCAAAAGTTCACTCTTAAATTAAAATAATGTTTTATGTTAATTCAAGGAACTCTAATTTATTCCAACATAACTCCATGTTGGAATTACTGCTAAATGATCTTACAATAGTCTTAAATGATTCTAATAAATGAAATATTAATGGCACATTTTTAATACAAATTAACAAATAAAATAATTAAACAAGAATACTTATTACTATAAATTGATGAGGCGCACTAGTTGTGAAGCATAAACTAGGGTCTACTTTACAGTAAATAATATTTTCCAATACTAATACTTACCGAAAAGCATAATACAAAACACTTGGTAATAATGGCACGGTTATTACACTATAATTATTAAATACCTTTATCCTTACTGTTACGATTTCATTTTTATTAGTTGTAACATTTAAAAAAAAACACTACACCAACAGTTTTTTTTTAAATTGTGTTTGATCACATGTAAAATCAAAATAAGCTTTCTTACGCTCACAGGACTCTAACGTTAAAACAATGTAAGCATATGTACGCTTAAATTAGTTTTTGTAAGACTAATTTAAGTGGAAATAACATTAAATTAGACTGATATTAGAAAGATATAAACAAAATACGTTTATAAATGGTGCTCAAATCACCATAGAAAAGATATAATACTCTTATATGATAATATAAGAATGGTATAAGAGCAATAAATTAATTAATCTAGAGATTGTTTTAAGTGTAGTTTTTGCTGGTTGGGTTTTTATTGTAAACCAAATTATCTTCTAGACAGCAACAATGTTATTGGTTTTACAATCGGTGGTCTTATCGCATCAAGCAATCTCTTCCAGCTTCCAGCTCAACATTAGATGTTTGGCGACAGGTTTTCCAACTTGAGGGTGGTAGCTAGCCAGGTGGACACTAGATAGTGTCATACCACCATGTGAGGGCTGGGGCCTAGGGGGTTTCTTAACGATGTTTTTCCCTTACCCTAGGGCCACTGTGACAAGCGTACATACATTTTTCGATAGAAAAATCCATTGGTGCACAGCGGGGATTAAATTCAGTACGTCTGGCGTCAAAGCTGATCATTCTCTCACTACACCACTAGGCCCCTCCTACACCACTGGGCCCTTATGATAAGAAGAAGAAACCAAACAATGCGTACTCTTAAGTATAAACACCTCACGAGTAAAAGGCACTATAAAAGTCCATGTATCTCCAAAAATACATAAAAATAGACTTACTTGCCCGTAGATAATGCATTCTCGTGTTAAGACTCAGCCAGCTTGTAAGTAACCATATCGCCTGGAGGACAACATGCGTTCTCTTTTAAACATAAAATATTTTTATTGTAATGCTCCCTTTAGCCCGAGGTGCTATACCGAATACCTTAAAAAACCTATAACCAACCTTATGTCTAAACAAAATAAGGCTCAAGGCTAAAAACGCTGACGATTAAAGAAAAGTACTTTTTAATTTGCTTACAATTTCAACTCTATCTCTTTCATATAGGATTTATATTTCAGATACTGAAGAGACTTTTATAAATAACATATTGCTTTTTAAATTTGCTCCTTATTTTCCTTTGAATAAGGGTCAAGGGGAATTAAAAGAAGTTTCTAAAGTAGCAAACGTGACTGTGTCAAATTAGGATCTTGTTAAAGTCTGGGAAAGTCGAATACAATACCATACGTTAAACCATAGGGATATTTATGTTATTATCTAATTAGCAATAATGTTCGTGTATGTATGAAAAAATAAATAAAAGGTCAATTGGCTTCGCACGTTTTGGCTGATGAGTTCGGTGAGGCTGGGAAGATGGTTTGCTCATTTAAATGCTGAGCGTGCTCTATTACAAATACACGCACGAAAATATATAGAGGATGGGAAAATCTATATCTTAACAAAATTAAAATTGAATAAACACCCTCGACAATGTCCTTTATAAAATTAACGTCATAACATCTATCTAAGAACCACCGCTGATTAATTACGAACCGTTTAAAGACAAAATCGAACTAGTTTTGGAGAAAAATGGCAACACGGATTTGCACACGGCGCCCCCTGGTGAGTTGACACCGTAACACCTATTTAAGAACAGGTACCAATCAAACACGAACCCATAACTGAAAAATGCATCAAAATCGGACTAGTCGTTTTGAAGAATAATGCCAACAACGATTTGCACCAACAAATGATTACTGCAGCGCCGCCTGGTGAGTTGTCATCGTAACACGTATCTAAAAACGTGCACCAATTACACCCAAACCCATAACTGAAAATTGCATCAAAATCGGACTAGTAGTTTTGAAAAAAAATGGCAACATGGATTTGCACACACAAACAAACAATTCACATCCCAAACGTTCACTCTTAAATGAAAATAATGTTTTATGTCAATTCAAGGAACTCTAATTTATTCCCACATGACTCCATGTTGGAATAAATTTCATTACTGCTAAATGATCTTACAATAGTCTTATAGTGATTCTAATAAATGCAATACTAATGGCGACGCTTTTAATACAAATTAACAAATAAAATAATTAACACGTTCGCTGCTGAAAACACACACCGTGCGTTTTTTCGATTTTTGGTATCGGAAGTAAAGTAAAAAAAAATATATAATACATGTTTATTTTAAATTATTTTTTCACAAGGGGTGCGTGTGACCTTCTGCTGTTGGATTTTAGTTTTTATTTGATGCCACACCTACGAAAAATAATTATAATAAAAAAATAATTTAAAAAATGAAAAAATATGCGAAAAAGTGCCGCAGTCAAAGTGTTAAACAAGAATGCTAAATATTATGTATTGATGAGGCGCACGAGTTGTGAAGCGTAAACTAGGGTCTACTTTACAGTAAATAATATTTTCCAATACTAATACGAGGGCGGCACTAAAAGTATAGGGAATGGAATATTTCCACTGTTCCTGTCATATTAAAATGTTTTTAATTGAAAACTCCTTGGTTTTAAAAATCGAATACCATTTATTTATTTAAAAAAAGATTTTCGGTCTTGTCACAAGGTTTTGTCAAACTTGTTTAGTCGTTGAAAAAATGGAATTGACTCGAGAAAATTCAAGAGCGATGATTTATTATGACTTTCGAAGTGGTTTAACACAAAAACAGTGTATTGACCGGATGATTTCTGCATTTGGTGATGAAGCCCCATCCGAAACCACAATTTATCGCTGGTTTGCTGAATTTCAACGTGGACGTGTCAAGCTCAGTGATGATCCCCGTCAAGGTCGTCCAAAAACTGCAGTCACCCAAGAAAACGTTGATGCTGTGCGTAAGCTGATTGAGGAAGATCGATATGTGACATACTGCGAAATTCAGGAAACTTTAGACATTGGCATGAGTCAAATACAAATAATCTTGCATGAACAATTAGGTGTAAAAATGTTATTTTCCCGATGGATACCGCATTCGCTCTGTGAAGAGCAAAAAGCGGCTCGCGTTACTTGGTGCGTCAGAACTCTCGAAAGATTCCACGCGGGATCCTCAAATGCTGTATACAACATCGTATCAGGTGACGAATCCTGGATATACCTACCTACGCGTACGAACCCGAAACAAAAAACCAATCACGAGTTTGGGTGTTTTTCATCACCTGAAGAAGCTGTGGACGCCTACAAAATGGCCATTTTAGAGACCTCAACTTCCGAATGGAATGGTTGCTTCAATGATTGGTTCCATCGTATGGAAAAATGTGTCAAATTTTGCGGAGAATACTTCGAAAAGCAATAAATACATTTTTAAATAGTAATGTTGTGTCAGTTCCTTGAATCCCGAAATGTTCAGTGCCGCCCTCGTACTTACCGAAAAGCATAAAACGAAACACTTGTAAATAATGGCACGGTTATTACAATATAATTATTAAATACCCTTTATCCTTACTGTTTTCGATTTCTTATGTATTAGTTGTATCTTTCAAACAAACACTATACCAACAGTTTTTTTACGATTGTGTTTGATCTTATGTAAAATCAAAATAAACTTTCTTACGCTCACAGGACTCTAACGTTAAAACAATGTAAGTCTATGTACGCTTAAATTAGTTTTGGTAAGATTAATTTAAGTGAAAACAACATTAAATAAGACTGATATAAACAAATTACGCTTATAAATGGTGCCCAAATCCAGGCTTATACGACGATATAAGAATGGTATAAGAGCAAGAAATAGTGGTCTAGAGATTGTTTTAAGTTCAGTTTTTGCTGGTTGGGCTACCAATTAAACAGAGAATCATTCAAATCGGTTCACAAATGACGGAGTAATCGCGTAACATACATACATACAAAATAAACAAAGATGAATTGAGAACCTCCTCATTTATGGAAGTCGGTTAAAAATAGGCACTAAGTCACAGATTATATAATAGTTACTACGTAACAGATACTTCACTCCCCTACATAAGTTTATTTCAGACAATACAAGCAATAATGTGTCTAAGGCGCTTGACCTAGCGTTGTTATTACTTCGTTCGGCGCGCGCCGGTACATCGCGCGCCTTATACAGTAAAGGGTTGAATCAATGAAATTTAAAAAAAATTACGAATTCTTTTTATTTACCTCACAAAATAACATCAAAATTCCTAACTAAGAGTCGAATTTGAAATCGAGAAAGTGAATTTTACGTCGTTTTGTCATTTTAGTATCGGTAGCATAAAAAAATGAAAAATAATATTGTGCTTGTTTTTTGTCAAACCCGCAAAATGACTATGAAAAACATAAATCGTTTCTAATATAGAATACGAATGCGCAGTTATCCCGTCATTTGAATAATATACGTTGCGCGCGCGTGAGCAGTGACATCCGACTGGCAGACAGTACCGGCGCAGGTGACGAAAGTTTAGGTATAAATCGCAGTAGCTATGGGCGAGTGAGGGAGGCCTGACTAGGTAGGTATCATCATGATTGCATTGGCCAGGCGGACACTAGATAGTGTCCTACCACCATTTGGGGTTGTTGGTTTCTTAGCGATATTTTTCCTTGACTGGAGGGCCACTGTGAAAAGCGTACATACATTTTTCGATAGAAAAATCCATTGGTGCACGGCGGTTTGAACTCGGTTCCTCTGGCATCAAGACCAACCGTTCTCCCGATTACGCCACCGGGCCCTCGAAAGTTCTCGCAGTTCTCTTTTTTATATATTTAAAAGAAGTCACATGACAAGGGCGGTTTTCTGATGATGGTCAATGTAACGAGGTCTGCCTATTACAGCACCTGTGATAAGCGAAGTTTTTCAGCCTTTCGCCTCACAACATTGCAGCTTATACCTTGAAGTCTCACATGACCTGGAATTTCAAGATGTCGGTAAGATACAAAGGGAGGGGTGTATTACATTAATAAAGTACAAAAGTATATCGAACATAACCTCAAAAGTACTAAGTACCTACAGATTTTGTATACTGACATCTTGACATCGCATTTCGTGGTAAAAAAGCTCATGCAGAAATAATGTAGCAATAAGTCAGTGTAATACTGTCATTTACCTTCGCCAGGCAGTTTGGGGTAAGATAAACATCGGTGCTCAACGTTTGCCGACATTACTTATATCGCAACGCGACGCCATCTTGCTGCAATGTTTTGGCGACAAGTTACGTAGACATAACCCATTTTGTTTAAATAATAGTACAAACCGATCGATCTGTAGTAGTGTGGCTTAGAAGAGAAAATTGTAACTTTTTCAATATTATTAATGGTCGGTTCCTGAGGTAGGTACATTTGTTGAGAGTTTATCTACTCAAATGTAATGTTATTGAATAGATAAGCTCTCAATAAATATACTCAGAAACCGGCCATAAGGCTAGCGTTTGACCACTATCTCACATGTTGGTAAGTGATTATGCGCTCCTTACTGCCATTCACCTACATCTACTACTTCCTGCAATTATGTCCAACCTAGGGTTGTCTCGTAGAGATCGCTATTAGAGGTAAGATTGCCAATTGTACCAACTATACCATGGTTAAAAGGATAGTTTTTTTTTGTCACTAATATTTTTTATGCATAAAAGAATTTTCGAATCGTATTATAATGTAGTATCTCCCTGTTTTTAGCGTAGTGGAGTAAAGATAAAGATAAATATAAAGATAATTTTATTGGTAAAAACATGAGTATGCGTACAAATTAAGAAAATGCATGCAATCTGGTAATAAATAACTAATGCAACATACATGGTTGAACCACATAGGCGTACAAATTTAGATGAACAAAAAAATATATAACAAATAATACAAATTAATAAACAATACATTTTTTTTAACATTACATTCTAGCAAACTATAAATGCAATACAAATAAAAAGGTAATGTCAAATTAAAATAAAACTAAACACAAAAGAAAAAATCTAAATGTCATATTGTGTGCATGTTAAAGATGAGTCATAATATATCCGTCAAGTAATCATTTATTATAATAATAACATTAAATAAACTGAGGAAAATATTGACTGACAAATTTTGTCAGTCAATATTTTTTATTTGTACTAAAATATGTTATATACGTTTCTTAAAGTGTTACAGACTTTATATTTTCAGTGTCGTCGTATAGGATATAATAAAAGTAGTGTACTGTAGCTTAATTGGTTAAGGAACGGACACACCGCGGCGTCCTGCGTGTGCGATCAGTGCTAGGCGGCGATCAGATAGCGCAGTAGTATTTGTATCGACTGGTTCACATCAAACGCGATCAGAAAACAATTCAAATGTACTGAGATCGCGCCCGCAGATCGCAGGACGCCGCGGTGTGTAGCGCTTGGGTAAGTTTCCCAGCAGCTAGGCTATTCTGAAAGCTATCTCGACAGCGGAATCCGCGGTGAGATTTGAATTTCGTACTACGAAATTCAACCGTATTACGAACGCGATACGATTGAATTTCGTAGTACGAAATTCGATAGCCTAGCAGGTGCGTGTTTGAATCCTGGGGCCTTATTCAGTATGACCAGTGAGATAACGCGTTCCTTAACGCGCCACGTTACGTTATTGAAAAATTGTATTCTGTATGCCACATGATAGGTAAATTATACAAAACGCGCGCGTTACACGTCCTCATATGTCACGATATTTTGACACCGCAAAACGCGCTCAAAACCTTACCCTACCGCGTTTTAATTGGCATAGAGAATACCATAACGCGGAGATAACGTAACACGGCACGGTAAGATATTAAAATGGTCATACTGAATAAGGCCCCTGTCGGTACGATGAAATTTTGGATTATGTGTAACAATGTACTAGAGTTATGTTAACTGTAGTTGGAACTTATGTAGATCTATTCAATCAATCGTAGTAAAACTGTTTGAGCTGTATTTGAATAAAACTGGCCAAGTGCGAGTCAGACTTTTGTCCCGCACACGGAGGGTTCCGAACCGAACACCAACTAAGTAGTAATAGTAATAGTAGTAATTAATATTATTAAATATCTGGTTGACCGAGCTTTGCTCGGTATTTTTTGCCACTTAAACAGACGAATATGACTCTTCCCGACATCTATTGACGAATAATAATATATATTTTTTTAAATTGAGAGCCTGCTTTACCCACACAGTAACACTAAAGCTACTTCTACTCGCCAATAGATGTCGGGAAGAGTAATATTTTAAGTTGATTATCGATAAAGTTGATTATTGAAAACACGAATAAAACAATATTTTCTGAAAATGATTCCTAGCTAGATCGATTTATCGCCCCCGAAATCCCCAATATACTAAATTTTATTTAATCGTTGGAGCCGCCGAGATTCAGATTAAGGTAAAGACGATAGCGCCATCTTTAATGATCATCTAGATGGCGCGGCGCTATCGTAAAAAACTTTTTTTAAACTTTTCTTTAATTGTAACTTTGTTCTGTTCATAGTATTTGTTGTTATAATGAAATACATCATCTGTGAAAATTTCAGCCGTCTAACTATCACGGTTCATGAGATACAGCCTGGTGACAGACGGAGACAGACAGACAGACAGACAGACAGACAGACGGACAGCGGAGTCTCAGTAATAGGGTTCCGTTGGTACCCTTTGGATTCGGAACCCTAAAAATTGAGTTTTTTTTCAACATCAGCCTATACTAGTCCACTGCTGGACATAGGTCTCCCTTTACGCCTCTGAGAACGATCCTCGGCTTCGGAGTTTTGTATATCTAGACATTCCAGACTAATATTATAAAAACGTTTGTAACTCTGTCACTCTGTCTGTTTGTTACTAAATTACGCTTTAACGGACGATCCGATATTATTGAAATTTAACATGGAGATACTTTATATCATGAGGATAAACATAGGTTACTAAATTCTTGGTGTACGTGAACGAAGTCGCGGGTATCAGCTAGTGATATATGAATGTTTTTATAAATGTTTTTAAGTGGTAGGACTTCTGCTAGTCCATCTGGGGCGGACCACCACTTTGCCAATTAATTTTCAGCCGTAAAATAGGAATGTTTTTCGGTTGAAATGGCAAGGTGTCCAGTGAAATTACAGGGCATGTGAGACTCGATAGCTTTATGTCTCAAGGTAACAGGCGCAGTGCAGTGACATGCAAAATTCTGGCAGTCTAGAATTTTACATGTCACTATATCTGTAATAGGTAGACGTCATCGCTTACCATCAGTTGAGCGTCGTGCTTGTCCTGTTACCTTATATCATAAAAAAAATGTCATCTCGCCGACAGAAACATGGTGAATCATTATTACAGTTTATAAAACCGGATTCGCCGTAAGTTGCAAATAGCTATTAATATAATATACACTTTATAACGCTGCCTGTATCTAAAAACATATTTTGTTATTAAAATAAATGATTTAAAATAATTATTCAACATATCCGTTTCCTCGACATTTGTAAATATTCCGAAAATATATCTCAGCAGAAGTGAACTCACCAAAATAATATATTTAAAGTAATTCGTTATTTTAGCTAATTTATCACAACAATACGAAGACATTGACGTCAATGTAAATGTACTCCTTTTAGAATTATTTGCAATCTCTTAATTTAGCTACTACGTGAATTAAAGAGTGGACTCTGCAAAGATAAAAATTAAGGCACTCGAAAATTAATTTTTAATACAGTTGCTCAAAAACTGGCGTATTGCAGGGACGTATAGCGTTCGGGATGTGGGCTATTACACACTCGTGCTTTTTCTTTACCTTTCCCGAACTCGTGCGTTCTCTTTCCCAACTGTCAAAATAATGTCTATTAAAAAGAAAAACCAACCATGAAGTTTTTACTAAAAAAAATCAAAAAAGTTTTTATGATTCATGCAAATACGTATATTTCTAAAAAGAAGCTACTAATTTGTTTCAATAACAGATTTAATGATTTGATGGAATGAGTTAGGTTAGGTTTCATTTCATTTCATCTCATTAAATTTCATTTTCATTTCATATCAATAAAAAAATTCTACTAAAGACTTGGCTGTATGAGCATAGTTCCCTTTGCCTACCAGAATGGGTGAAAAAAAAAAACTCTGCTTATATTCTACGGTTGACGCCATTTTTCAGAATTTTTTTTTGCGAGTTTAGTTGTTTGTAGCACAAAATGAGTAATATCGACCCTAGTTTTTTTGAATTAACACCACCGGAACTCAGTATAATTGCACAAAATGCTTCGGAGAACATTTTACCGGAAAAGTCAAGAAGTCGCTACATATCTAAACATACGACGCATTTATTGCGTGGAGAGAAGAGAAAAAAGCAAATAGTTTTTCAGAAAATGTTATGTTGGCATACTTCTCCGAACTCTCAGCAAAATTAAAACCTTCTACGTTATGGTCGAGGTTTTCGATGATAAAAAGTATGCTGAAAATAAGGAGCAACGTGGATATAAGTGAATACCCAAAATTAAACGCTTTCTTAAAACGACAATCAGACGGTTTTACAAGTCCGTCTCCTTCACATGTTGCAGAGAACGTTCGTCCATCTACCTTCGTTGATAATGATAATTCATCAGATCCAACTCCATCAACTAGCAAACGCCAGTGTATGACAAATATACATGAACAATCATACGAAATTAATAATAGTTTGTCTCAAATAGTAAATATGCAACCTAAAATTTCCCCAGTTAGTATAAAAAACTGTACCAATTTCAATGTATATGTGAATTATAACTTTTCCAAGAAATAAATGTTAATTTAGTTGAGTTTATTGTGTTTTTATTATTTTATTAAATTGCTTCATTTTTTCGCAACTGTATTAAAAATAGTCGTTCAGTACACGTGCGGAACAGTCATTGCAACTTGTTCCGACTGTCAACCCTCGCCTTCGGCTGAGCCTCGGCTCGGGTAGACATTTGTCGGAACTCTTTGCAATGACAGCCTTTCCGCACTTGTAATGAAATATACTATTCTATTCATGGAACGCGGTGTGCACTTTTCTTTACAAATGTATTCCCTCGTTTTCTTCCTGGACAAAGCTTCTAGAGCAAAATTGGTTTCCACAAAAAATCAAGGTCTGCTGTAGCTACGCCCTTATCATTAGCTTTTTTTGACCAACCAATTGCAAAATGAAACGTAAGCCTTTTAATCTCCTCTTTGAGATTTTTGAAGGGTCATGTTTCTATTTACAATTGGTTGGTCAAAAAAAGAAAATGATGGGGCGTAAATACAGCAGACCTCGATTTTTTGTAGAAACAAATTTTACTCTAGAAGGATTTTCCAGGGAGGAAACGGGGGAATACATTTGTATGGAAAAATGCACCCCGCGTTACCTCTTAATAAGCAATGCTAAAACCTCTAACTATTATAAATAGAATAAAAAACTGTGTTTGGAGTCAAACAAAGGTATGTTAATAACATAACTAACATAAGCTTGAACGTATTATACAGAGCATGTGAGACTCGAGCAAGAAGATTATGTTAGGGTGCACCATTTTAGGCCAGTCGGGTTAGCATTTGATCTTGCAAAAATTCCCGGCAGCAATTTTTTTGCTGTAATCTTTTAATTTATTAAATTTTGTATGATTAAAGTTCTTGAATTCAAGATGGCGGCTAACGCACAGGCGGAATTTGGTCGCCATTTTGAATTTCGTACGTAGTACTATTAACTATTCTGTGCTGTGACTCCCTATTAATTAATGGTTACCTACAACAATAAAATTGCTGCTGGGAATATATTTTTTTACGGAAACAGCATTTTATAAAAGTTTAATTTACAAGCATACCCAAGAAGGTATCATCCATTTCTCATGCTTCTGTTCAGAATGCAGACTATAAAGTCTGAAGTTAAAGCCTAGTAGAGTTTAGATTTATGTGCAATGTCATAGTCTCTGAGTTGAGGTTGTATATGTATGTGTATCTGTGGTATGGGGCCGCAACAAGCGGTACATTGTTTTATTTTTCCAAGTTCCCCCGATTCGCTACGCAAAAGCTTTCTCAGGTGCACTTTTACAGTTTTATTTTTTTGTTTATTTTACATTGCGGCCTTTATGCAGATGTTCAAAGGAGTATCTTGGTGGAATAGACATACTTTATTTAATATCCGTGCCTTCTTATCATTTCTCCTACGACTGCTAGTCTAGATATTTTTTTTATTGACAGTCGCATACACGTCGCATAGGTGTTTTACCATAGGTGGTAGAGTATTATATCGATGTTCCGCCTGAGTTCCTACCAATATTAGCTTATCAGCATCAAGGAGAAAATCTCCGCCACAACTTTACAGTGTTCCGGCAACAAAGCCCTTGAGAGTCTGCTCATTCTAGGCCGCTTACCACCAGGAGAGATAGTGGTCAAACGCTAACCCATCAAATATATAAAAAACTAATCGACAAAATATTTGGAAGTTAATTTCGTAACTTAAATATACATTGAAATTTTATGTTAATTTCAATTATAGTGCTCGGCCTGAAACCAACCTAATAATATTCCTTTATTTTATTTCACAATCTAAGTCGTAACAAGGAGAATAAATATTCCAGAAAGCCAATTATTATTTGACACACATAACCCGCCAAAGTGAATAATAGTCTGAAAATTCACAATTCCATACGTCCCTGTCCGAGAAACGATAAACTATACAGATACAAATTATTACAGCACTTTTTAAGCTCTGACTAATAAGGCGATAATAAATAAAAACTCTGCAAATGAGCTCATTAATCGGTGAACGCGAGCGCATCTCGTAATTTGAGCTGTCATCTTTAAAGTGGCGCTCACTTCACCGCGTCGCCATTTTGTTTTTTTCTTAAATTCTTTTTTTAAAGTGACAAATGGCGCAAAAGACGCTGCGTGCGGCCGGCGACCGTTGATGGAATTAGGTTAGGTTGAATGGAGGGTATGATTAACTTCCTTTATTTAGAACGAGACGCTTGAATTAGATAGAGAGATATATTTATAGGAAATTATATATATATATGTTTTAGTAAACCAGCCAAGTGCGAGACCGAAGGTTTCCGGACCACCGTACAATATTTAGGCCGAGTTGCACCATCTTACTTTAACCGTAACTATAACTAACCGGCGTTTTTATATGGATTCTGATAGATTTGCGGAGCAAGCGTGGGAAAAAAAATCTCAAGCGGGCTCTTAATGTGACATAGCATAATATAAGATTATTTACAAAACGAAAAAACCGACTTCATATGCCGCGACAGCCAAAGTAGCCGCTACTTATAAGCATGTCATCAAAGTAAGTATACAAATTTGCTTATATTGTTTATCTCTATATCTCCGGAGATATTTGTCAGATCTCGATAATTTGAATGAGGCATATCTCTCAAACAAAAAAAGATTTTTTCACATCGGTTAAGATTTGACGGAGTTCCGGGGTAACAAACATAAAAAAAACACTTGAATTGAGAACCTCCTCTTTTTTTGTGAAGTCGGTTAAACATACCAAAAATCATGTTTATTTTAAGGCAACTTTATTTATTAAATTTTAATTGTGTATTGTTATTTTTGTTGTTAATAGCGGCCGCTGTTACACACTTTCTAAAAGTTTTAAGTGCTTACCTATTACCGTAGTATTATTATCTTTTCTATGCTATTACAGTTCTGAAGATACATCCTTGTAACAGACAGACGGACAGACGGGCGTGGAGACGGACGGACAGACTGACGGATAACGGAGTCTTATCCAGGAGTAATAGGGTCTCATTGCCGCGTGATACCCTTTAGGTACGGAACTTTAAAAAATCATTGTAATAAATAATCGCTCATAAGACGCGTAACCAGTTTTTATGAAAATAAATATAAAAACTTAATCCATTCTGCGTAGTGATTGCTTGAAGTATCTTGATTTATTTTACTTGCAATGTATCAACCGAATGTATGTTTTATACTGCTGAAATTGAGAAGTGGACTGTATACCTCATTATATTCTTAGTAGTAGGTATATCTTGTTGAAAGTTCCTTTGCTGATGTATAAGTCAACTTCATGTTTACAAGGTAATTTAAATATATTTGATGGCAGTACGTAACATGTCCAGCGAGACACTCGCCTGATGGTGAGCGATGATGTCTGCCTATAATAGACACTGTAGCACGCAAAACTCTGGATGGACAACATTTTGCGCGTTACTGCACCGCCGTCACCCTGAGACAATAGGGAATTTTACACAGGTGGTAAGAGCAAAATGAGCATAATTATATCGATGTTCCGCCTGACTTGCTACTAAAACGTACGGTGTTCCGGCAGCACACAACTCTAGACATTCAGAGTACTGGCCTAGCGTGTTTGGTGTATATTCGACTATATCATAGCTTACCACCAGGCGAGATAATGGTCAAACGCTAGCTTACAAGATATGAAAATAAAAGTTTCACCGATAATTTGCCCCTATATTTTCAATATGTGGAACAGAATGGATGAGAAAGGCAAGAAACCGAAAACTATGGACTCAATTGGGGGAGGCCTACGCCACAGAGGCGACTTCTGCAGATGAAGATTATAATAATATGTAATACTGTATATAAAACTGTAAATAGACAAATTTAAAAATTAGAAGTAAGATAAATATGCATGTAAATCTGTAGTAGAATAAAGGGCTTTTTTATTTTATTTATTTATTTTTATTATATTTTCAATAATTAATTGAGGTTTATCTATATATATAAAAGAAAGTCGTGTTAGTTACTACACTTATATAACTCAAGAACGGCTGGACCAATTTGTATGATTTTTGTATTTATGGAATTGTCTTTGTCAGGAATAGGATAATAAGTATTAAAAACAATGAGTAATTGATCTAAAAAAATATATAAGACAAATAATTTTGGCAAAATGTTCCTGGGTTAAAAAACTGCCAATCATTTGATGTTCAATTGTTTATTCCGTCGATACGGTAAACCGCAAATTAATAAGGGTATCGCTCCACACGATTAGTGTATTTAGCCAGTATCATGTACAAAAATTCTTCAAGTTTTTGTGATTTCAAGTCATGTACATTTTAAAAATGTTAATAAATTTTATATACTGTCAGTAGTGACAATTGTATGACATATTTATTAATTGTCAAATATACGTGCGTTCAGAAATGTATGTGACACTGACAGAAAAACGCCAAGCAGCGTTTAAAAGCCATAAGAAGAAGAAGAAGAAGAAGAAGAAGAAGAAGAAGAAGAAGAAGAAGAAGAAGAAGAAGAAGAAGAAGAAATGTATGCTTACGAGTTTTTGGCGGGAACGTGGTAAAGTATGTGTGATCTCATTGTATTTTTTCCTAAAACTGGTGGTCTTCCGCGTGTTTATGTGTAATAAATGTGGATTATTAAGTGCCGGTGAACGTGTGCGAGTGTAGGGAAACAGCATAATGTTGAAAAACATGCTATTTTGCGTTCTCACCAAAATTCCACTGAAAATCTTCAGTAAACACCACATCTTTACTGAAGGTATGACTTAGACTAGACTTTTACTTGAAAACTGAGCTGAAATGTGACTTTAACCCATCGCTACGACGAAAATTGATAGAAACTTGAAGAATTTTAATACTTGACACTGGCTACATACATTAATCGTGTAGAGCCATAATGAAACTTAAAAAAAAATTATGCTTACAAGCAATCAAGACAATTATAATCAATGCCTAATCAATTTTATATTTTGTCAGAATGTAGGTAAATACAGAGATATGCAAGAATGTGATAGCCAATTTATGAATGCCGTATGTATACAGTCTTATCCATAAGGCAAAAAAATATTAGACAGTTATTCATGAAGTAAGTACCTATACTTATTCAGAATGAAAATTAAATACTGGTGATTATATTTTACAATTAAAATTAAACTCAATCGAACTAATTTCAAGTTAGATAGATAGATAGATAACAGTTTATTGTACACCATTACAACAATAAACATTAAAGTACAGTTAACATTAAAGCAAGTAGAATGGGCGGTCTTATCGCTTAGAGCGATCTCTTCCAGACAACTTTTGGATGGAGTGGAGAGTACGAACATATCAGGGGCTGAGGTGTACACAATAAAACAACCTTATTTAGGCATAACAAAACAAAACAAATACATCCTTACATACAATATACATAAACACTTATATTCCTATATACATAAATACATACATACACATTCATAAACATATAATACTATTATAAAATGTTAAATTAAATACATTCAACCGAAAATATAGTGCAATAAATAAATACGACTTAATTATCATTGATACCGATTTCATTCAAGTATAATTTTTTAACCTGTTCTTTGAAAGAGTTTAATGAGCGAGCATGACGAACTGAGACAGGTAAGTCGTTCCAAAGGCGTATTGCCTGTACAGTAAACGAGGAATCATAAAATACTGTAGTGTGTGCCGGCATTTCTAATTCCAGGGTTTCAGATGACCTCAACGTCAGGGAATGACCGGAACAGAGGAAGTGAAAGCGTTCCTTAAGGTAACGAGGGGAGGAAGGAATAAAGAGAATGGTATAAAGAAGAGAAAGGATATGCATATTCCGGCGAAGACGTATAGGGAGCCACTTGAGCTTATGACGGAAATTGGAAACGTGGTCATATTTACGCAAACCAAATATGAACCTAATAGCGAAATTTTGGAGTCATTCAAGTTTATTAAATTGGTTTTCAGTAAGGTCAAGATAGCAGGCATCAGCGTAGTCTAAAATGGGAAGCAATAGAGATTGTGCTAGCGTAGCTTTGGTAGCAGTTGGGAGAAAGTTTCGGAGACGATTCAAAGTTAATAACTTATCTATAAATATATTAACATTGTTTCATTGCATCATGTCTTGCTGACACGCGGTTGAAGTTCTTAATTGTTGTATTTTTATTCTATTTCTGTATTCCCATAAAAAATTAAAATAACATAACTTTGATTATTTATTTGATAATCAAAGTACCATAATACATTACTAAACTTAATATCTCTTTTGTATTCATACTATTACGTTCATAAAAGCCTAAATTAAGTTCATCTAAAAGGTAACACGACATTCATTGTCTGTTAGGTGGTACGAAGTTCGCCGGGCCAGCTAGTTATCTATATATTTAGCCTCTATGCCAGGATTCCAGATTCAATTAAAATAATATTAAGTCTCGCGTGAAACTTTGTGGCCGCATACGTAAATAAAAGGTAACATACATCAATAACGTGATAAGTGCCACGTTTTCCAAATTATCATTTAAAGATCGCGTTTTAAGCTCAGTTAAAGGTTTGAAGAAAACTGTTACACGATTCAAAATACCTATACACTATCACAGTCAAGTTGGTCTGAATAACAAGACGTCTGTGCCTTACTCTTTCCTTTTTTAGGAGGTCCGCGTGAATGGAGCGTGAAAATCTCGTTCAGAAAACGTAATGGTCGATTGCTTCACACCGCCAGATGTCACGAACAAATGAATGAATGGAACGAACTAAGAAACGTGACTAAGTAGTGTAAAAAATACTGAGAATGTAACAACAGCTTGCGATTGAAGCCCGGTAAGGGCTCGGTTTTGAAGGTTTGATGTATTTTATGTTATTTTTGTAAGCTTAAGTCCATAGGGTTCTTCTATTTGAAAGATATTTACGTACTAAAACGGTCGATAAGGGAGGGTGTGGATAATTTTGTATACACTAACCACGTTCAGGTGTATGCGTGTGCGCCCGTGACGATTTCTGCTGTTGGCGTCTCCGGAATCTTGAAGACCCCCATTTTTCCGTGCTTTGGGTACTGGTGGACACAGGTTTAGAGAAAATCCTCTATGCCTGTGTCTATCGGTCGCACAACGGAGATCAGGAGGCGACCAGGCTCACTGAGTATCTAAGTGAGGTTGCGGATGCCGCTCAACACAAGTTGCCGCTCAACCCCTCCGCTCAATTGGTGCTACTGGGGGATTTTAACGCCCACCATCAAGAGTGGCTACTCCCAAACCAGTTCACTGACCATGCTGGGAGAGAGACGCGAAAGCTTGCTCTAGCGTTAAACCTCACCCAGCTAGTCCAAGAAGCAACACGGGTTCCTGATGTTGACGGCCATACGGCTAATTGCTTGGACCTTCTGCTGACGCCTGATCCAGACCGCTACTCAGTGTCGGTATCATCACCACTAGGTAGCTCCGACCATTATCTGGTGAAATCTGTATCAGTCTACTCCCCACCCGATCTCAGCCCTAGAGGCACTCGGCGGGTGTGGCGATACAAGTCAGCAGATTGGGATGAGATGCGCTCGTTCTTTGCGTCTTATCCTTGGCGACGTGTATGCTTTTCTTCCGACGATCCTTCGGTCTGCGCGGATGCCGTGGTAGATGTGCTACGTCAAGGGATGGAATACTAAATTCCATTCTCCGACGTATCAATACCTGGCAAAGCTCAACCATGGTTCAGGGCCGATTGCCGACGCGCTGAGGAGCTTAAGCAAGAGGCATACCTAGCATGGGCTGATGCTCGAAACCGCAAAGCCAGGGACATAAGCGCGAAGAAGAAAGCCTACAATAAAGCCGCTAAGTCCTGTAAAAAAGCCCTACAGAAGGCTCGTCTTGATCACATTGGCCGGATAGGGACCAAATTAGCTTCGCACCCAGCTGGGAGTAAAGCATTTTGGTCCCTGGCTAAACAAGTTGAATAGAACTTCTGCCGTTCTTCACTTCCTCCACTGCTGGAACCCGACGGAACCCTGGCGCACACTGCTAAAGAGAAGACAAACTTGTTTGCTACTCTTTTTGCATTTAGATTCTGCTGGCGCTGTACCATCCAGTCTACCGGGATGCGAGACACACATGTCGGAAATACGCATTCGTCAGACGGAGGTCCATAAAACGTTGCAGAATCTTGACGTGAACAAAGCCAGTGGTCCTGATAGAATTCCAGCCATAGTACTTAAAACCTGTGCACCTGAACTCGCTCCTGTACTAACACGCCTCTTTCGTCTATCGATGACAACTGGACGAGTACCAAACTCGTGGAAGCAAGCTAACGTGCAGCCCGTGCCCAAAAAAGGCAGTCGTGCTGACCCTGTCAACTACAGGCCAATCTCGGTCACGTCCATACTCTGCAAGACTATGGAACGTGTACTGAACAACAGGCTCCTGGCACCTAGAAGCGAACGACCACCTCAGCGACCGACAATACGAATTTCGCCGAAATGGATCCAGTGAGGATCTTCTAGCGTATGCCACGCACATCTGGAGTGAGGCCATCGAGAAGCACGGAGAAGCCATTGCTGTCTCTCTCGATATCTCGAAAGCCTTTGATAGGGTTTGGCACGACAGCTTACTAAGCAAGCTTCCATCGTATGGACTGCCCACTGGTCTCTGTGCATGGATACCGGTTTTTTGAGGAACCGGTCAATTCGAGTAGTCGTTGAAGGCTGCTCGTCCGACCTTTTGGCAATCAATGCCGGGGTTCCTCAAGGATCGGTACTCTCTGCAACACTTTTTCTGCTACATATTAACGATCTCCTGAAGCCCGGTATATTTGGGTACGCAGACGATAGCACTGTTGTAGAGCGCTACATATCTGGAGCACGCACCAGTAGTGCAGATATCCAGTGTCTTCGAGGGGCGATGGTCGAGCGCTTGAATCTGTCTCTGAAGGCAGTTTCCGAATGGGGCAAGCCAACCTAGTCAGTTTTAATGTGACTAAGACCCAGGCGTGTCTTTTCTCCGCAAAACGGAGTCAGTTCCATCTGACTCCTACTTTCCGAAATGTATCCGTGCCGTTAACTAACCACCTTGAGCTCCTTGGCATTTCCTTTACTCCAACGTTGAATTTTGGTTCGTATATCGAATCAAAAGCACAGCAGCCTCCAAAAAGCTTGATGTTCTAGCGAAAGTGAGGCAGTACTTCACACCTGGACAGTTGCTCAATCTTTATCAAGCACAAGTCCGATCATGTATGGAGTACTGTTCTCACCTCTGGGACGGTTCGGCTGAATACCAACTAGAGGCGTTGGAGGCAATTGAGCGAAGAGCTAAGAGGCTAATCAACAATGACGAGCTCATTAGCAGAAGACTCCAAAGCTTAGAGCATCGCCGCAGAGTTGCTTGTTTATCGGTTTTTTATCGGATACATTTCGGAGAGTGTGCCTCCCAACTGCACGAACTTATTCCCCCATCAACTTTTTTCAATCGGACAACCAGACGTACTGATACACGCCACCGCTACATGGTGGATATTCCATCAATCCGAACGAAGCGATTTGCTTCCACATTTATCATATGTACCGCCAGGGACTGGAACTCCTTGCCTGAGTCTGTGTTTCCGGAAAGGTACCATCTAGGGGTCTTCAAGTCGCGAGTGAATAGGTATCTTCTAGCCAAGCGTGCTACATCGTCGACCACATCGTCACTTAACATCAGGTGAGATAGTGGTCAAACGCTTGACTATAACGAATAAAAAAAATAAAAAAAACTATTATTTTCTCGTTATTCTTACTAGAAGAAGATTTTTTTATACGTGAAATGCAAGCCACTATCACACCTGTTGGTAAGTGATGATGCGGTCGAAGATGGTAAGCACGCTAGGCCTAGAATGGGAACTGGCTCTCAAGGATAGCTGCCGGAACACATTAGATGTTTGGCGACAGATTTTCTAACTTGAGGGTGGTAGCTGGCCAGGGGTTGTTGGTTTCTTAACGATGTTTTTCCTTCACCGGAGGGCCACTGTGAAAAGCGCACATACATTTTCGATAGAAAAATCCATTGGTAATAACTCATACGCCCAATAAGACCAACTCATAAGCATAAGTTGGACAATCTATCACCAAACGTCAACACTGTGTTTCGACGACTAGTCTGAAAAGCAGTTCCAATTCTAGACCTAGCGTACTAACCTCCCCAACTACATCGTAGAAAGTCTGTATGGTACAAAATAAAATCTTCCTTTTTCCTGCGAAAATAAAATATGAATACTTTAAACCATTACAAGGGTCCTCGGGATTAAAAGCCAGGACAGCGAGACTATAAAGAAGCTGCAGACTGTGCTCCGAGGCACTACTATGCAAATAACAAAACCAACACTTTCAGTTTCAGACACAGAAAAGAAAGTAAATCATCCTCCACCACCCCTAAACATCAAAAATATAATGAACTGTCTAAAATGCTGACAGTTGCGTGAAAAATATATCTTATTAATGTAAATGCCCTCATATTTCAGCTCAAAACTAGTGGGAAAAATCTCCATACACGTGGGAGTAGCGAAATGATGTATGGTGGAAGCTGGCAGATTAAAGATTGCGGTGATGGATGGCAAGGCGCGGGTAGTCGGGTATTACACGATGTAAGACAAAGAGGGTAGGCGCAAATTGGCTTTAGCGGCGGTGTAGGGTAGTTTGGAAATCGTTTGTTAAAGTTATTTTCGTGATGGTTTGCTGATTAAGTAATTTAATATTTTTTTGAGTCTTAAATATTTCTTTTTTTATTTTATTTATTTTTTCCCATTTTGATTATTCTTTTTTAGATGGAATTGGTTTATTGTGAACCGATTCTAATGATTATTTTTTTAATCGGTAATCGTTACATTGACCATCATCAGAAAACCGTCCTTGACTTGTAACTTCTTTTAAAATATATAAAAAAGAGAACTGCCTATCGCATGACTCATGATAGACCAATGCAATCATGATAGATAGATGATACTTTACCTAGTGCCTATTTTTAACAGAGTTCCAAAAAGGAGGAGGTTCTCAATTCAACTTTATGTTTTTTTGTATGTATATATGTTACGCGATTACTCCATCAATTGGGATCCGATTTGAATGATTCTTTTTTTAATTGGTAGGGTACGTTTTCGAGGTGATCCCATTGTAATTTCATTGAGATTTGAAAGTTATCTCCAGAGATATGATGATAAACGTCTCAAATTTGCTACTGAAATTGACTCGCGGGGCATGGAAGTCGGCTGTTTTAGTTTTTAAACTATCTTAATTATTTTAATTTGTTAAACGTTCTTATTTTGTAAAGCTTTCATATTGTTATCTTTGTAAAAACATGTTGTTCGGTGCTGGGTAAAATAAAGGTAAGTAAGATGCGTTTTTTTACATACCTTTATTTTTTGGGCGTCTTTCGGGTCATTTAGTTATGAGCTACATTAATACTTTACTTCCTACTTTTGAAAACAAAATCGTTCAAAAATAATAGTTTAATTTTCTTAGCAAATACCTTAAATTTACATAATTTGGTGATAATCCTCTAAAAATAATAATCATCTTCGCCCATGAACAAATATTATCCATATTTTCGATGTAATGGTTTTGTGTGTAAACATCAAAATATGCACATAAATAGTAAATAAATAATAATTGAAAAGACAAAACAACGCATTGAATCCTACACCTCTGTGATTCATTACACGCGGCGGTTTTATTTGATAAATTAATCATATACAAATGGATGGTTACATGGTAACCGCGGGCGATATTAATTAGTGCGTTGGCAGCGGTCGATGTGGGATTGCTGGTGTTCATTCTTGATAATTATATGGATACATGAAAAATTCAATAAGTGTTGTCTCTAGAAATATATCGTAAGGAACTCCTAGGTCAGCCTATTCATATCGCTGACAAAGTGCAATTTTGATATATGTTCAGAATTTAGCATGCCGCTGTATCTGTAATAGGTAATCGCTTTCCATCAGGCGAGCGTCGTGCGTGTCACCATACATATCAAACAAAAAAATCCACCAACCAGTCTAAATAACTGCATTTTCGTAGATTACGGACATTCAGTTCTTAAGACTGCTTGATCATGACTTAGTCCTTTACATTTCATGGTTTAATTTTAATTTCCCGACGATGGCACATTATTTACTTACGAATGTTAGTAGATAATATTTTTTTGCAATATCTTTATTTGATTTTGACTATTACATTAATTTTTACCTTTATTATTATCTATATCTGACCTTGCATCATCGTTTCAGATCAAGTCATCATATTCCGTCTAATTTCTTTTTAACCGACGAAAAAAAAAACGGAGGAGGTTATCAAGTCAACGTGTATATATATTTTTTTTATTTCAGTCTAAACTCTTCTTCTTTCGTCGTCTATCTTCAGTCTCTTTTTAATACGCTTTTATTAGCTTCAGACGTATGTATGTTAGTATGTAACGGAATTTTTGAACATGATTTGAAACCCCCCCCCCCCCCCCAAAACGTCGGATTAACTCGAAATTTGGCATACTTATTAAGGACCGATGACAATTCAATATTTTAAACATTTTGACCCGTTATCCTTACTAGGATTTTTAAAAAAATTCGACTAAAAAATGAAAAATAAATAATAGTTTAAAAAAACTAAAAAAATACGCTTTTATAGAAAATCCAACTAAAAAATAGAAAATAAATTTTAATAAATTTGAATTAAAAATAGTGTAAGAAAAAATGATTTTATTGTAAAAAAAGCGTGGGGTGCTTTTCAGGATATTATCAAAATAACCTTTTATTATTAATAACCTTAAACTTAATAACCTTTTATTATATAATATTTTAATTCCATCCATATTTCATTTAAAGCCCAAAAATGTCACTGCTTACGCTTACTGCCTACAAATAATTATTTTTATCACGTTTCGGTAGTGACAGAGGTGGGCAATATATCGCAATCACACTAAACGGTGTATATTTATTATTCAAATTAGCCAGCGATCAAATTATTTTAATTACATCCATTGATCATGATGGAAATTAGCTGTGTGTTTGTTTTGGGCCGTAATTTGCATGGTAATGTTCGTGAGTAGGCTGGTATACACTGGTAGCGGATGTTGGCCATTGGTTTTTGTTTGTTAGATTGTGTTTATATTAGCCTTCAGATATTTGTTATTTTGAACTTACTTCCAATGAATTATAAATAAAAAATATTTTTAAAAACAAGCTTTTATCTGAGACAATGAACTAAAATGTTAAAAATAAATTCTAGTAAGTATTTGGCGTGTAGGTTAGGTTAGGACTTACCCATATTCTTAGCACTACCCGTTTTTCAGGCTAGGTAATTACCATACTTCTGTGCCTCAAGCTTTTAAAAATATAGGTAAGTACCTACACGCCAAATACTTACTGAAATTTATTTTTAACTTTTTGTAGGTGGGTATTGTTGGAGCCAAATATTTATATATTCGCGCCGTGCGCCGCGGCCCGCGTACTCAAACCACAATGAACATATCAGCAAGCAGCCTGCGCCACGAAGACGCCCGCGCTCCAACTTCACAGCTACAATACGTTCGAACCGATACTGTAGAACACACGCGTTACCTTTTCTAATATACCAGTTTTAAATACAGTCCACTATTTCATATAATCGAAGCCTACACACCAACAGGTATAGATACCGACTACCTACCTACTACCTAAGTATTATATAAGTATATATATAATATATACTTATATATTATATAATATATAAGAGAAGGCATGATGTTTTAAAATATTCCACGGATATTTGATGTGATCATGGGTAAAGTGCTCTTCGCGGAAAATCAATCGACTTGGTGCTATGTTGCTTTATAACAGAAATGCCATGGCCCCCTTACAGCTTCATCACCAGTCGCTAAATATCATCTAGGTGTAAAGTTCTCTTCAAGACGAATCAATCGAGACCAAACTTGGTAGAGTTATGTTGATTTATCACAGAGATGCCGTGGCCACCTTTCAGCTTCATCATCAGACCCTGGATATTATCTAAGTGTAAAGTTCTCATCAAGACGAATCAATTGAGCACAAACTTGGTAGAGTTACGTTGATTTATCACAGAGATGCCGTGGCCACCTTCCAGCTTCATCATCAGACCCTGGATATCATCTAGGCGTAAAGTTCTCATAAAGACAAATCAATCGAGCCCAAATTCGGTGGGGTTATGTTGTTTTATCACAGATACCGTGGCCACCTTCCGTCTCCATCATCAGACCAGCTCCATATGTAAAACCATATCATTGTATTGTCACCGAAGATACATAAGTACACCAAATTTGAGTCCAATCGGACATCGGGAAGTGGGTCTAATTTAGCTTCCAAGATTCCACCCGAACATACATAGTTACATACATTGCAAGTTAAATTAAAGCTTGTAAAAAGGACGAGGTTCTCGATTTGTCTGTATGTTTTTTTTGTGTATTTATATCGCGATTGCGTGACTCTTATACTGGAAATTAAGGTACTCTTATATTGGAAGCATACCGATCAAAAAGAATCATTTTCAAAATAATAATTGGAATCCTACAATTAGTAAACCGATTCCAATTATTCTTTTTTAGTTGGTAGAGTACATTTCCAAGGTTGTCCTTTCTTAATTTCAACGAGATCTGATAAGTATCTTCAGCGATAATAAACACCTCAAAGTACTAAATTTGAGGTGTTTATGTATATTGTGTTGTATATGGGATTTGAAGTCGGTTTCTAAGTTAAATCTTAATTATTTTGGTAAAATATTTGAAGCATAGTTTTTTTCGCAATATTTTTTTTTAATTGATAAAGATAATGATGATGATTTTTTTACGAACCTATGCTGTTGACAACAAGCAATTCACCAGGAGTCATCATGAAAGGTTGACTGGAAGAGATTTTTTTTGCATATAGCATTATTAGTCTGCACCTAAGTCTAGGTCATAACTTTTTCGTTGTACTGTAGTATTAAGAGTGCTATTTTTATTAGTGTACAATATATATTATTATTATATTTTATATATATTTTTTTTAGGTATTTTATTGTACTTTAACATATTATTTTCATATTATATTTAGTACACACGCGCTCAAACAAAACCACAAAACAGTAAAAAGAGGGTAAAAACATCCCAAACTCTATTTTAATAAAAAGGCCTAAAATCTGTTAGGACCTATAACTTCCACAAATTTTGTTTTCTTGCAATATTTGAATAATAAAGAAAGCTAAATAAATTCAACCATCGATAAAAATTCCCCAAACCTTTTAGTCCTTTCCAAGAAATCATTATATTTGCTCAAGATTTTGCAAACCCATTCAAGAATTAACGAAAAGAAGCATAAACCAATTCCAACAGTCGAAGAAGCCATTAACAAGGGCCTATAAGTAAAAATCCAAATCAGTCAAGTGCTATTCGAACTTCTTTAGAAGGATTCCGAAGCATTCTGCAAAATATTATTGTGGTACGAAGACTTGGCGCGCGGGTTCACTTTGCTATTCACCAACTTTTAATTTTTTGTTGTTATACTTAGTTTTAGCACTTTTTTTAACAAAATTTGATGATTATATTTAGTGATTGCGCTTCGGCGCTTTGTAAGTGCTGGTTCGATGATTTCTATCCTTTCGAGTGGGGCGGAGGCGATGATAGTATCCAAAAACGATGGTTGAATGGCACAAGTTTATTATCTTCCAAATACATGCGACAACAATCCTTATAAAAACGTAAACTTGCAAAAGTGGCGACAGTAAAAAGGCTTGGCCGCTAGTCACGCCGGTAATAGTTAAAGTTAACCGGAAGGGGGTTCTCATAACGATCACTATACTCATAGAGTTGCTACTTTAGTTAGATGCAAACACAAATTTTACATATTTAGAAGTCATTGACTCGACTAAAATTACTAAATGACAGCTGTCAATCATCCCTAGGCGGAATATTATCTATATTACAATGTGCAAGGAAGACAGCCAACGCCATCTAGTTTAAATGCGATAATCACAGATACTATACGAGTCATGATTTTATCATTGGTTTTCATGAATTTAGTTTTAAATGGATTCGGCAGATGGCGTAATTAAAAAAACATTAAACATATCGCCCACCAAGGACAACCCTAGCTTGTCCTTCAACAAACATTGACATCGCCCACCATGAGCATCCATGACCAACGCTACAACATGTTGAACACTCTCAAATTACAAAATAAAACTTATTATAAATCCTATTTGTTACTTACTACTTAATCTGAATCTACTGTCGAATGAGAACCCCAAATCATAAACATACATTGACAACACTTATCACGATAGTTTTATAAAGAACTTATTTTAACTAAGTATCTACTTCTATCATTACAACAAATATGATAGATCCTTTCCATTAAGTAAATGAAACAAAAACAAACAAATCAGCATAAGCAAGCAAATCTTATGATCATAAGTTATGGAATAAACAAATCAATTGAAACAATTTTTTTTTTTTTTATGTTTCTACTATACCTTCAATTTTTTAAATATTTCCAACAAAACACAAACTAAAATCTTATTATAATATAATAGCTCAAACCAAATTTACTCATGAATTTTACAACACATACAAGTACTTATACAAGTTAATTCTATTAGTGGACTGTATATAATTATTATAATAGGCCATAGGCAGCCTAAACCAAACGACAACTATTTCTTTTACAGAATGATATAACTTAAACAACTAAACATTTGTTTACATATATCTTTAACAATAAATCATCTGTTCAGTTCAGTTACAACTTAAATCCATTATTACTTAAATAAATGTCAATTTGTAACTGGCAAGATACACAACTTACTTATTGGACGCTTTATACTGCCATTTTTTACCTTCAAAGTTACAACCCGAATTAAGTTATCCTTTCCCGGATGAGTTGCAACCACTCTGCCATAAAGCCATCTACAAACTGGTAGATTATCCTCCCGTACTACAACTATGTCACCGATACGGGGTTGAGATGTCTGAGAAGCCCATTGATACCTCTTATAAAATTTATCTAAATATTGCTGAGACCACTTACGCCAAAAATCCTGTGTCATCTTCTGAGTGAGCTGCCATCTACGTAGTGACCCCATTTTTTCAGGTTCGTAGTTTCTTTCAGGTGGAGTCACTATTGCTTCTCCAACCAGAAAATGACTCGGAGTTAGTATGTTTATGTCATCTTCAGTGTTCCCAGTAAGTATGGAGAGAGGTCTGGAATTTAAGCAGGCTTCTACTTGGGCCAAGACTGTTGCCATCTCTTCGTAAGTCAATGTTGACTGGCCGATTACTCTTCGAAGATGATGCTTTACTGAACGCACCCCAGATTCCCATAATCCACCGAAGTTGGGTGCATGAGATGGTATGAAGTGCCAAGAACATGCATTTGTAGCTAATACTTCAGCAATCTCCGGAAGCAGAGAACCTTTCTCGTCTTTGAACAACCTGTTCAGTTCACTGGCTGCTCCAGTAAAGTTTGTTGCATTGTCACTCCAAATATCAGTACAATATCCGCGTCTGGAAACAAATCTTTTGAATGCTTGAAGGAACCCTTCTGTAGTCAAATCAGTGACAACCTCTAAGTGAAGTGCTCGTGTTACCATGCACACAAATATACATATGTAACCCTTATGTGCTTTGTGACCACGTCCCTTTGCAGTTCGTATCTGGATCGGGCCTGAAAAATCTACCCCACTTGATTTAAATGGACGGTTTGGAGCAGATCGTACAGACGGCAACTGCCCCATCAGCTGCGTTTTGGTTTTTCCAGCATTCTTCACGCATATCACACAACTACGGAAACAAGACTTCACCAGACGTGCAACTCCTAGAATCCAATATCTATTTCTCAAGTAACAAAGCATAAGCTGTGGACCGCCGTGAAGAGTCTGTTTGTGCGAATCTAAAATAAGCAGCTTGGTCAGATGTGAGTCTTTAGGTAGTAAAATTGGATGTTTCTTATTCATACTCAGATGAGAATGTTCCAACCTGCCACCAACTCTAAGTATCTGATCTGAGTCCAATATGGGATTTAGTGCACGCAAACAGCTTTGTTTTGTTAAGTTTTCTCCTCTCTTCACAATGGCGATCTCTTGTTTGAAATATTCCATTTGACATTGCTGTATGCACCAATTAAGAGCATAGTTTAATTCCTGGGTACTCAAAAAACCGCAATGTCTTTCTGACTTGTCAGACTTTAAATTCCAGATAAAACGTCTACAATATGCTAAGACCCTGACCATTCTAGTCAGTGTTGAGAACCTTTCCCATAATGATTCTGTTACTGTGGCAAAGTGAGTCTGTGTTTTAGCTTCTTCTTCTTTTGTATCTTTTTTTAATTTCTTATAGTTGATGTCAGCTTCATGAAGAAACTGTGGCCCTTGAAACCACATCTCATTTTTTACTAACTCAGATGGATACTGGCCTCTAGATGCCGAGTCCGCTGGGTTACATTTCGTGGACACATGTGACCAATGGTATGAATCCAAATTAGAGACGATTTCAGATACTCGGTTGGCCACAAACACCTTCCAGCGATTGGGGTGGCTATTTAACCAGGCAAGTACCACTGTAGAATCAGTCCAGGCGTGCAAGTGGGGTTTCTCTATTTTCAGGACTGAAGCTGTTTCTATTATGAGACGGGTTAGCAAAACTGCTCCACAAAGCTCCAGTCGAGGAATAGATACTTGTTTGATCGGTGCCACTTTTGTCTTTGCAGCGATCAATGATACATGGATGCATCCTTTGGAATCTTTCACACGAGCATACAGTACAGCACTAAATGCAGCCTTGGATGCGTCGCTGAATCCATGCAATTCCACATGGTCACCCGTTCTAAATCCTAACCATCGAGGTATGGAGACTTTAGTGAGTTCTTTCAATTCTCTTTTGAAGTTTTGCCATTCTTTCAGAATGTTATTTGGAACAGTTTCATCCCAGTCCAAGCCGGTAAGCCAAAGCTTCTGTATTAATATTTTTGACATTATAATACTTGGTCCTGCCCATCCAAGTGGGTCATAAAAACGACATATTTCTGATATAATATTTCTTTTAGTTGCAGGTTTATTCTCAACAATTTCTGGCATCTCCACCTTGTACTGGAAGGAGTCATCGCTGCGGTTCCAAGTAATTCCCACAATCTTTACTATCTCATCTGTTTTAATCTTGAGTCCTTCCTTTGACACTGCTTTCTTTCCTTCTCCTTCTGCTTTTAGATTCCGTCTTTGCATTTCTTGCAGCAGTTGTTCACTATTACTTGTCCATTTTTGTAGACTGAAACCACCCATAGCTAGAAGCTCATTCAGTTCCTCATACAGTTTAATACCTTCTTCAATGCTCTGACATCCATTTATTCCTTTACAGGAAGCGTCAAATACAGCTCTTACTTTTGTGGTATCCTTATCTTCTCGGATCACTGCATGATGAGGCAAGTAAATTGCATCGGGATTGTCAATTTCATTTGCAGGTACTTCTTCCAGATGATTTAAATCCAAATACCCCTGCATGACTGCCTGATATTTTCCCTTTAATATTTTATCTTTGTCCAGTCTTCTTTCGAGGGACATAAGCCGTTTTTCAGCGATAATCTTTGATCCAGTCACTTCTGGTGCTCTTCCGTTCTTGCACGGGAGACGCACAACATATCTTCCATCTTGATCTCTGTGAGTTGTATCTACAAAGTGTTTTTCACATTGTTTCTCCTCCTCCGTATACCTCTTTTCCTTTGGCATAGGAATGTCAGCTTCCAGCTCCCAGAATTTCTTGAGCATCTCATGATCATCAGTAGAAGTGTGCATGACAATATTGTGAGGAGATAAATTTCTTCCAGTACTCACAACTCCAGATATGATCCAACCAAAACTTGTAGCCTGCGCGATCAGATCACCGTGAGGATTCTTCTTTAGGCCGTCTTGAATTATTTGACCATAGACATCAGCGCCTAATAAAATATCAATCCGGTTGGGAGTATGGTACTCTGGATCAGCCAGCACCAGCTTATTGAGCTCGTCCCATTTTACATCTTCAATCTTCGTTGTAGGGAGCAGGGTCGTTATATTTTTAAGTACATGTGCCTTCACAGGAATTTCCAACTGGGGATTGATCCGTGACTGGAGTTTGATTTTTACCATAGCCTTGGAGATACTCCGCTCTCCACCTACTCCAGATATTTGTACCTTAGATTTAATTTTCTTTAAACCCAAATCCTGCACCACCGCCTCTGTAACAAACGAAGATTGCGATCCTTGATCCAGTAATGTGCGTACCGTATGGGACTGACCTGTCCGCGACATGGTATTCACAAGAGCAGTTGCTAACAAAATAGTATTACCTTTCTGCGTGAAGCAAGACACTACCGGAGCTGTCTCCGAAGTCCCAACCTCACCTTTACCCGCGTCACTGACTGTAGCCGTAGTACGAGTGACTTGAACGTTGCCTCCTTCACCTGAAGGATGCAATAACACGTGGTGCCTCTTTTTACATATACGGCATCTAAACTTTGATTGGCAGCTTTTGGCACAGTGGTTACTACCCAGACAGTTAAAGCATATATTATTTGTTAGAACAAATGTTCTCCGCGACTCAATTGAATCTTTACTAAAACCGCCACAGCATGTAAGTTTGTGTTCTTCAGAACAATAAGGACACTGAACTTTAGCAATGTGCATAGCACGCATCTTGTTTACTGATGACTGATTTGACTGTTTACGAGTTAAACTGGTTCCAGAATCCAAGTATTCCAATGCTCGGTAACGCTTGGTAATAAATTCCTTGAAACTTTCATAGGTGGGCAAGTCATCACCGGAACACTCATCACTAAATTCCCATTGTCGCTTGGATTCTGGATCTAATTTAGAATTAATTATATGAATTATTAACACGTCCCAGTTATCAGTCGTAACACCAACATTTTTCAAAGCCGCCAAACAATCATCGGTATTGTCTAACAATTCTTTCAATCCCTTTGCAGATTCCTTTACTAAATTGTGTTGAGATAAGAGTCTCTTCATTATATGTCTACATAAGTACTTTTTATTATTATATCTTTCATCTAAAAGTTGCCAACTTCTTTTATAATTATCTTGTGTGATGGGAATGTTGTTGAGAAGCTGCTCTGCCTCCCCTGTCAAGTGACTCTTCAAGTAGAGCAACCTCTGAACATCATCCAACCGCTCATTGTTGTGAATGAGTGACACAAATAAATCTCTAAATGTATTCCACTCTTGGTATTTACCAGAGAACCTAGGGATCTGAACCTGAGGCAACCTAATGTCACATTGTGTGTGAGACTGTGATGAATTTTCACCTTGAATGTTAAGATCCTTTACAAGACCACCTTTCAACTCACACTTATATTCTAAATAAAGTTCCTCTAACAAATCATAAGTGTTATTCTGAATATAAGATGTGCTTGATAACTCTTTTGATGTGACACTACGTTTTAGCTCTTTATGGCCGGTTAAAAATTCTAGCCAAAGTTGTTCTAGAATTTCTAGCCTGCCTTCTATGTATTCTCTAGTGATTCTATCTTTTGGACTCTTTCTAAAATTGGTTCGCCCTTTTAAAACCCTCTGATAAATATCTTCCAAGTATTCAATGAGCCTTGCCGCTTCCATATTTAACCATAAATAGACAAATTACAATTAAGTTAGTGTACCAAATAATATCTATAATTATTATGAAACTAACACAGGAATATCAACCGCACAAACACTAATTATCACTCCGAGGATCTCGATGAAAGAAATTTCTTTGTATTATGAATGTTCGAAGTACTTACAGGTTTCTTCACTCGTACTCGAGTAGATTAGAAAATAACCCAATGCTGTGTGTACCGCACTGAACTCACGCTTATTTCTACACTTTATCGATTGGTAGACTCGATGACCTATCTGTAGATGCGCAGACCTCCTGGACCGCGATCGCTCACCACGTCGAGCGATTTCTCGTCCCGAAGATGGCCGGCCACGCCGCCGACCTTCGACCTCAAAGCTTGGTCTGCCCTTTTTACGATTGAAGTTGCCAACCTGGCCGATGACCACACTGGTCTTCGCCGTGCCTATAGCCTTGGATGTCTACAGCACGTAGTAGACGCTCCACACACGCTTTTTCACACCTCGACGCCGCCAACCTCGTTGTTAATCCGACACGGAGGACTATGATTGCGCTTCGGCGCTTTGTAAGTGCTGGTTCGATGATTTCTATCCTTTCGAGTGGGGCGGAGGCGATGATAGTATCCAAAAACGATGGTTGAATGGCACAAGTTTATTATCTTCCAAATACATGCGACAACAATCCTTATAAAAACGTAAACTTGCAAAAGTGGCGACAGTAAAAAGGCTTGGCCGCTAGTCACGCCGGTAATAGTTAAAGTTAACCGGAAGGGGGTTCTCATAACGATCACTATACTCATAGAGTTGCTACTTTAGTTAGATGCAAACACAAATTTTACATATTTAGAAGTCATTGACTCGACTAAAATTACTAAATGACAGCTGTCAATCATCCCTAGGCGGAATATTATCTATATTACAATGTGCAAGGAAGACAGCCAACGCCATCTAGTTTAAATGCGATAATCACAGATACTATACGAGTCATGATTTTATCATTGGTTTTCATGAATTTAGTTTTAAATGGATTCGGCAGATGGCGTAATTAAAAAAACATTAAACATTTAGTATTGTATTTTTTTATAGTTTATAAGCAAGCGTTTGACCACTATCTCGTTGTAGCACGCTTGTTCACTCGCGATTTGAAGACCTTTTACTAAACAGGAAACACACACTGTGACAGGGAATTTCATTCCGTTTGTAAGAAATAAAAAAATTAAAAACTGCCTTGACACATCTATTTATTTATGTCTTCGAGGATTTACCAATGGAGATGTTAACGCAAGGCGTACCCCTCTGCTGGCCATATGGCCATATGAGCGTGCGTAACTACGCTGGATTTTTAATACTGTGTGCGTGTTTCAAGCTAGTGTGCGGGATTGTTAAAGTGAGATCGTTAAAATTTTTGTGTGTGCAATGCGTGTTCACCTCGTCCCCCGTAAGTATCGGCAAAAAAAAATGTTTGCGGATTACAACATTAACATCTCCATAGGTAAATGCTCGAAGATTTATCCGTTTATACAATTCCAATGAATCCAAATATGACGTATCTGCTGTTAATTGGCGAGGAGTTGGATATACCGCAGATTTCCAGTGATGTCCCACCACCAGGCCAACGTTTCAATTTTTTTACAATATAATTTTAGTAACAGGATATCAAACGAATCACACCTGTAGAAATTGCTCTCATACCAATCTCATCTAATAATCTAATCTCTTTCAATCAATTAGAAAAAAACTGATGATCTTCAAACGGCTGAACAGATTTTTGTTCAAACTTACAACAATCTCGATAATTACCTTTCAAACAAACACAAAGTAAATCAAAATCGGTTTATCCGCTCGGGAGCTACGATGCCACAGACAGACACATACGCATAGATACACAGATGAAGGCCCGGTGGCGTAATCGGGAGAACGGTTGGCTTTGATGCCAGAGGTACCAAATTCAAACCGCCGTGTACCAATGGATTTTATCCTATCGATTTTATCCTATCGAAAAATGTATGTGCGCTCTTCACAGTGGCCCTCCGGCGAAGGAAAAACATCGTTAAGAAACCAATAACCCCCGCATGGTGGTAGGACACTATCTAGTGTCCGCCTGGCCAGCTACCACCCTCAAGTTAGAAAATCTGTCGCCAAACATCTGATGTGTTTCGGCAGCTATCCTTGAGAGCCAGTTCCCATTCTAGGCCTAGCGTGCTTACCATCTTCGACCGCATCATCACTTACCAACAGGTGAGATAGTGGTCAAATACTAGCCTATAAGATATTAAAAAAAAGATAGACACGTCAAACTAATAACCCCTTATTTTTGCATCGGAAGCTAATAAAATATTGCTTCAAATACCGAAACAGACGTTTCTTGGAACTTCCCTTAAATATTCACTTATTACTTGTTGTTGCAGCGATCTCAATAATACCTACAAGGACTGTGAAAATTTTAAGAGTCTACCCACCACGGTTCCACAGATATAGTCATGAGACAGAAAAATTGTTCGGACAGCGGAGGCTTAGTAATAGGGTTTCATTTTCCCCTCAGAATGCGGAACCATAATAATGGAAAATATTCCGACACGGAAACTTTTAATAAACCTTCATGAAGTGAACTTGGAAGTTTTAACACGACCAGAGTTTGTGGGGCGTTAGTCTGCCAAGTTTTGGAGATAAATATGGACATACTAGACTGAAATAATATTGATATGGCTTATTATATTTTTTAATGTTGAATTGATTTTTAGATGTTATTTTTAAGTGACTTCACAAAATGAGGAGGCTTTCAATTCGACTTTATTATGTATGTTTTGTGTTTGCCTCAGAACTCCGCCATATGGAATTTTCTTTTTTTTTAGAGGATATACTTCCCGTATGGTCCCATTGTAAATTAAAAAAATAAAACAGCCAAATTTAAATCCTCCTACGTTTTTTCTGAAACGGTTAAAAATACAACGTAAGCAAAGTTGCTGTCTTAATTTAGTAAACGATGAGTACATAATATAATATTTTAAAAGAAAACAGGAAGCTATTATAAAGGTAGTTTTCCACAGGGTAATTACAACAAGAACTGGCAACATGAACAACCGCAGCCAATCGCGACTTGCCTGCGGCACCGGCTATGTTGGCTTCGATCTCGGGGAAAATATTCACAAGGGAATATTTAAAACCATTTTAAATATGGGAGAGAAAAAAAGATATGGTTTTACTTCTTATCAGTTTCTGCAATCTTGTCTGCATGTAGAAATACGTATACGTCTCTTATATTACGTTTATAAAATAGCGATTGCTACTGGCGAAAGGATTTGCTAAAGCACCATGTCGATCGGTACACATTTTGGCAATAATTATATAATAATTAGATACTATACAATGTTTGCTGCTACACCAACCTGTTACACACTATTTATATTAAAATCTAATAGATAAAATGAAAAGAAAAATAAACAATCCTTCTTTGTTATGACAAAAAAATGTATTAAGGCATTTGACTCTATATTAAAAAAAAGCACACTGTTAACCTTGCACGATACCATCCTACCTATTCTATAATCAATGATTCCACTTCCCTCAGCATCCCACACATTACGTATCCCTCTCCAGTGCATTACACCCGCGAGCTTGCGTTTTAACCCGAGCATGCCCCAGGGCTCCGTCCTAGGCCCCTTAATGTTCCCTGTCTGCGCAAGCAATCATATCATCTCCCAGCAATCACTGACTGTTTGCAGTGTAGCCTCAGGTTACCAAATTATCTGGTAGGGTATTTTGTTTAGCTAGTAATGTAATAGTTTGCATAAATAAGCACGTAAATAATAAAGTACATTTGTTGAATATGTAGTGGGTACATTAAAGTCATTACGAGTGGAAATATAGCTAGCTGTCAAGTAAAGTTACAGAATGTTGGTAGTTCAAGAAATAATTTGTGTAAGAACGACCTCCGTGGAATAGATCGGCGCATTTTGGCAATCCAAAATATGATTAACTACTATGGTGTACAAAAGATAATTAACATAAAATCATGTTATTCAATTTTCGAGCATATTTCACTTAATATCTTTATAATACTTTGAAGTGTAGAAGATACTTTGACAATTTTCCTATTATGTCTGTTTTTGTCTAAACATAAAATAACTTTATTTAAAATGTAAATTCCATCTCATTAAACGTTTTCAAGATTGAAAAGCATTAAATTCAATCAAGAATCTCTCAACTTCAAACATCTGATATTTCAAGCTCAATTTTAACAATAGTTAAGAAAATTACAGTGTTCTGCTTTGTTTACGGAAACGCTACAGAGTAGATATTAGTAGTACTGTCGGATTTGTGAGCAAATAACAGTGGAGGTAATCACCCTAGGCTGTGATGGGTTTGGTGAGATACAGCTGTGCTCCATTTTGACTTGGACCAGATTAGTCTAACATTTTGCAGAAAGCTTTTTGATGGAAATTGTGTCTTCTAGTGTGAAATGTTTTATTTCTTTTTTTATATTAGAAAAAACTTTAATAGTAGTTTATTTCTTTTTAATCGACTTCACAAAAAGGAATTATATGATTTAGATATCTATTAGAATGAATCTTTTTTTTTAATGTATGTTCACCGATTACTCGAAGATGCCGGAACCGATTTGGAAAATTATTTTCTTTGTTTCAAAGGGTACCCTTCGCAGGTGGTCCCATTTAAATGTTAACGGAATCGGTTGAGTGATTTTAAATATATCAACATTTGTATTACGATGCATTTATATACCTCGATGACATGATACTTGCTACTGGCTATTTTTAATAGCGCGACGTTTGAAGTCGGTTCTTTGAGTTTTTTAAACGATCTCAAATTATAACAACTAATAACGCAAATATCAACCACTAGAATTTATATTTTAGTTCATGTCAACCAAGTAATTTACATAATAAAACCATCGAAGAAATCTCTATTACCATAATATCTTTGTCCTGTAAAATCCGTAAAAAGAAAGACAAAATCCCTGAATCCTTTTCGATATCAAATCCTATAAAAAAGCATTCCTAAGAAAAAGGTCTTGAAACTCGCAAAGATCTGTATCAAAGCGAGCGATTCATCAGAAATACTTTTGACTTCTTACGATACGTTCTTTTCAAAGCTACGAAACGATAAGGAGTTCTGTAAATTCCGATATAAAAGGCGTAAAAAGGAACGTAAAAACTTTTCCCATCTGAATACTCATACGAAATTCGCTAGATAAAGTTAAACTTCGGGATTTAAGTCTTTAAGATTTTTATTATGTGCTTTGGCTGATGTATGCTATAGCAGAGGCCTATGAACAACAGTGAATTAACAGGCTGATAAAAAAAGATGATGATGTACATTTTGCATACCTCGTTTTTGTTTCTCATCTGTTCAAGAAGTATATATATATATATATATATATATATATACATATATATATATATATATATATATATATATATATATATATATATATATATATGTATATTTATAGATTTTTAAATAAATATTCGTTTGTACCTATTTGGTTTACAATTAATTTTCCGAAACATCATTTTGAATTATGTTTTTATTATTTAAACAAGTCATCACTGTAGGTATTGCCCTTTCGATGTCGGTAATTTTAGCTACAAAGATTGTTGGGAAATGTTTTAATTAGTTTCTTAAAAATTGGAATAATAGGTTTAACACGTGACATAATAATACAATTTATAAGTATAGTGTTATCGCTAATAACGATATCATTATTTAGATCCCTAAATAAGCGGAAACGTTTTATTGTACGCAATAGAAGAGAATTTTCCAAACTTTTTCTTAATAACAAACCCTGAGATTAAACACCAAATAAAACGTGTCGTCGTAAGCCAGGAGTTAATCTCACCTTAATGAGATTTTTTGATAAGACTCTTTTTTCCAAACCTTGGCTTGGCTTTCTTTCTTGGCTTTGTTCATACTAAGCTTACATCGAATCTCTACACAGAAACAATGAGAAACAATGAAGAAGAAATAAGAAATAATATTAATAACACGCTCGTTTTTTAGTATAAAAATATGGGTTACCTCTAAGCCATCCCAACGGGAGATCTGTTTGATCGTGAACAGTAACTAACAATCAGCACGTACATATAGCTAAACATGAATAACGTTATTTTTGTACATGTTATATTAGTGGGAGTGCAAAAAATTTCACAGTTGTCAAATTTTGACAAAGCCTTTTGATCTGTATTTACATGATCATCATGATCAATCGACCAATCCTGACCAAGTTTGCTATTTTATAGCGAATTAAATCAATAAGCACATCTCATATTCAGATTCAGATAAAGCAATTAACCTTTTTTTTTTTACCTAAGTAATATTTATGCTGAAGCAGCATAGGCTTGCTATGAACGCTCTCTAAGAATAATGAAGTCGGATTAAAACAATTCTCGAGGTACTGAAAGTTCCTAATCAAAAACACCGCTTCTGGATACTATAAAACGTATCTTGCAGACAATAAAACAGAGCTTAGAATCGTTTGCAATGATTATATAAATAATTCTGTCAAAGATACTGTTGGATCTATTAATGTAGTCGTAAAAAATTCTTTAGATTCGCAAATATATCATTTACAAATAACGACTGTATTAGAACAGTGTAGTTGTTCAGATGGTATATGAACGTTGTGATGAAACAATAGTGTATATCGTCGCGGATAAGAAACTGCTTGATGAAGACATTGTAGACCCTGTCTGTCTGTCTGTTGAATATAAACGTTAACAATACACGTTTTCACACATGGTATGAGCATTACATTGATGTTCCGTTTGATTTGAAACCTAATAGTAGCTCAGTGGCGTAAAATTAAAGAGATTCAGCAGTTTATCGGCCCAGAAGACGGCAAAAATATGTATTTACTTGCTAAGTCAGCAAAATAAAAAAATAGTTAAAAAACGATAGTGGTGACATTTATAAAGTTTTATACGTTTGTACATCATTTCCATACACTAGCACACCAATTAAACTGCACACAATACTAATGTAACTAAATGTAGCTACGCAGTTTCTTCAGCAGACAGTCTAAGTCTAGTCTTTAGTCAACAGGATCAACAGAACAATCGCACGGTTAAAAACATAGCTAGTTTGAATTGTTTCTCTGTTTAGCTAGATATCTACAGTGAACTTAGGATGGATCTTTATTGTAATGATTTAAAATGTGAGGTTCTATTTCAGTGATCATCCTCACTCTCACATAAATAGTGCGTTAGGTATCAGACCAACTCACTCTAACATTAATAATGAGTTAGGGATCAGGCCAAATTATAGGTCTTATAAATTTCTTCTATATCAGTCAAGCTTATTTACCGTAACATTCATCGTAAAGAGGTCACACATTATTACAATCTAACTTTTGGCATTACTTAGGGTGATGATTTTGATGATTTCCTACATATTCAAGTTTGAATTTTAAACCAACCGTCGGCGCCGATGTGTTTACCTTATCTCTTTTTTTCTAAAAAAAAGGTTACCAGTAATGTGCAACCCACATTGCTATGTTGCTATGCTATAATGTTAATTACTACTTATTAATAATTATATAATTACAAGAAACTTTATTTTCGGAATGGGACTGACACAAAATCGTATCGTTTGACTTAGTTATATTTTCTTTTACCTCATCACAATTTTATTTACAAACATACAGAAATCCATCCATCAAAAATACTTTCACAAACCTTACTACCACAACTCAGCATCGATTACCATCGCCATTTAAACTAACGCACATAAAATGTAAACGTCCCTGTACCTCAGTCTATCGAGTCGGTATCGAATAAAAATAAATTTGAAATCGAGACAATCGGACGCTCCATTGTAAATGCACCGACATTCAACGATACTGTTTTTGTTTTAAGAGATACAATACAGCTGAATGAGCCTCGCACAGTTGAAAGGTGGAACGGTATTTGTTACATTGGTAGGTTGGAGTTGCAAAAGTTTATTTTTATTTGGAAAAGAGGAGCCGAAAATCAGGCTCAGCAGAGTTACTCGGGAGAGGAGTAGGCTCAAACATCACAGCCAATATCAATAAAATAATTTTAAATCTACAATCCAAAATTTCATCGTACCGACGGGATTTAATTTTTGTGTGTAACAATGTACAAAAATATAAAGTGAGACACTATAAAAACATAATAACTGCCATTGCAAAGAGAAATGCTCGGCACTGTTACCTTTCACATCCGCAAGCATTCCTTCAATCTTCCTTCTTGCATTCTCAAGTCACGCCTTATTAAGTCCCTCACCCAAAACTTTTTAATCCACGGGAATGGTACCGGTCCCATACTTTGCATCGCAAATTAATTTTCCATCTATTTCGTCCATAATTGGATGAGGACGGTTAACATTCCATACCGTATCTCCACGCAATCGGCACGCGACAGTACCACCACACTGGATGTTTTTTTTTGAAGTGAAACTTCTTTAAGCGCACTCGGGTAAAATTTGACGGAAGTTACGTAGCGTCACGGTACGAAGGCAGCGGAAATGACGTAAGCATCACGTTACTTACATATTTTATATTTATAAACGCCCTCGATCGGCGTAACTACGAAGACGTATTTGCTTAAGTTCAACAGATAGACTTGTAGAAAAAAAAATAGTGGTGTTAAGAAATAAATTGAATAAACTTGAAAGTTTCGCTTTTCACGCGTAGCTTTCTACGCACCATCTTTTTTTAATTACAGTCAGTCAAGCTCTTGACCACTGTCTCGCCTTATGTTAAGTGATGATGCAGTCTACGACACAATCGTGCTTGTCAGAACATTGAAGACAGCAGAACACAGCTGTTAGACGACGCACATGTCAACTGAGCTTAGACAAATCGACATAGGGTAACAATCTTAATTTATCTTGTTGGCTGGCTGTGCTGGTACCGAGCATCAAGCTGGCACTCGGTGAGCCGATTGCCATCCTCGTCCATATTTGGCCGAGGCCGGTTAACATTCTATACTTTATCTCCATGCCATCGGCACGCGACAGTGCCAACATACTGAATGTTTTAACTGATGATGATTACTGTCCTACCGTCATTATATCATTATATCACTATCAGTCTATTTATCTCTATCAAATAGTATCTGTAGTTTTATCGACTTGATTTGCTAATAGGAGGACGTATTCAATTAATTCAAGTATTGATTTTTTTATGTACGAGTACATTAGACATCTAACACCATTATCTCTGTCTAATTTGGACGATATTTTTTTTTTGGTTCATAAAGTTTGCAAGGTAATCAATTCTATATAAATTTCATGAAGATTCTACAAGGCTATTCAGAGATATGAAGCAAAATACCAAAGAGTAAAAGAAAATCACACGAGCACCTTGAATCCTTTTAAAAGTCCTTGTAAAAAGAGCCGCCTCCTTAAACCAACCTTCAGTAGATGGTGTTGTAGAATACATCGCAAGCTTGATACATTTCTCCTGATCGTCTGGATGATACAAACACTAGGTATCCACAGATGAAAAGAAATACTCATTACTCACAATAATTATTTGCTTTAAGAAGTTGTTATTTTGCTTTCCAGAGTCTGCATAAGGCAACACTACCAAACATATCAGACGTTCTTCAAGTTACGTTTTTTTTTTCTGCCGATACTTAGGGGGACGAGGTAAACACGCATTGCACATATACAAATCACTCACTTTAGCGATCCCGCACACTAGCTTGAAACACGCACACAGTATTAAAAATACAGCGTAGTTACGAACGCTCATATGGCCAAAAATGGCTATATGGGCAGCAGAGGGGTACGCCTTGCCTTAACATCTCCATTGGTAAATGCTCGAAGAGTTACGTCCAACCAAAGCCGGCGTGAAGATCAAGATAGTGAAGCAAGAGGGACAAACATACATAAGTGTGTTACTATACATTATTCTGTGACATCGCCTGAATCCCCCTCAGATTTGTAGTCGGAGAGCAGAGAGCAAGGGGCTACCATAATATAAAGTCTAAAGCATTCTTGTGACCTGCAAAACTCTGATCAGCTTGTATTGACGCGTCATTGCGCTATGTAATGTATTGTTTGTTACCCTGAAGCATCTTAAGCGCCCCGAATATGGTTATTCATCATTCTTCAATCGGTATGTGACTTGTCTTTTTGGACTTGATAGAGATTGACCGTTCCGCTTCAATCGACGCGTCAATTGCTCATTTGCTTTTCTTTCTGCAATTGCACGACGAGGCGTTTAACGGTTGCGTCATTCGTATCGAATTTCATAGTATCAATTCAATAATATGGATTATTTATATTATACATTATGTATTAAAAATGTATTGCCTTTCTTTCTCTTTCATATATGAATACTTTATGATCTTATAGTAGCCCCCAGATCTGCGGTCCCCAACGGAATGTCAGAACCCAGACTGCATAAAAAGCTCCGTTATCTCTCTGCAGATTGTATATTTATTTATACACACTTTTCGGATATTAATAATGGCTTAATCCGAACGATTTATAGCTTTTGGAGACCGTAAAGTAATATTGAGTGAGTATTTAAGAGTTTCAATTTATGGGGGTCAACACATTGTGTGTTGATGATATTTGGGATTTTTATGACTATTTCTTGTTAATGTGAAGTGACAATTTATTTCTTAGTTATTATCATAGTGTTGCTTAAGGTTGGCTATTTTGAACTGGAGACAGGGTTTTGTAGTAGCTTGCATCACTGATCAAATCATAAAACTGCCAAGTGCGAGTCGGACTCGCACACAAAGGGTTCCAATACCAATCCCTTACATTTTAAATTTTATTCCGTTCCGTTGTATTATTTGTTGTTATAGCAACCACAGTGACATATTATGTCTAAGTTTCGAGTGTCTACCTATTATGAATAAGATCGTTTAAAAAACTAAAAAGAACCGACTTCAATGCCGCGCTATTAATTTTCAGTACCAATTTTGAGGTGTTTATCTTCATATCTCTGGAGATACTTATCAGACCTCAATAAAATTACCATGGTACCACACTTGGGATATCTCCTTTCCAACAAAAAAAGAATAATCAAAATCGGTTCATAAACGACAAAGTTATCCGCGAACAAACAAAAAAAACATACGTTCGAATTGAGAAACATCCTTTTTTTGAAGTCAGTTAAAAAGGAGATACAGCGCTCTGACAGACGAACAGACGGACGGACAGCGAAGTTTCAGAAACAGGATTCCGTTGGTACCCTTTGGGTACGGAACCCTAAAAATGACCATATCAAAGATCATACTTGTGTATAACTTTTTCAGCAATTTCTTTACGAGGCAAGATTAACTCAATGGGTAGTAAGTATTGCGGTATTATCGAGTATATCTGTATATATTATGTGATATATATCATTCAAATGGGCATGGCATTTCAAATTCAGCTTTACAGCGCATCAAAATTACACAATATTATTTTGCTTCGCAAGTATTTTATGGACAAAATGAACAATTTTGGTAATTAGTAATTCGAGATATGATTTGGAACTGCGTACATAGGTATTTCTGCAGTCATATGAATGAATGAATGATCAGACTGAGTACTATAATCTCATGAAGTAAGCACCTAATACTTTGCATAATTGGCCCGCAGTGGTCGTCGCGATCTAGCTGCGTAAACTCCCTAGAATGTACATCGGACATGCACGAAACCTAGTCCGAGACAGTCGAGTAGTAAGTATAATAGTCGGTAGTTAATAATTATGATTCAAACCCACGATAATTATAAATCTAAAATACCTAATATTTTTATTTAGTTTTTACTAACCGGCATTTACTCGCGTTTATTTTTCGGATTATGCTCCAACCGGTTTCGATTTAATTTGAGAGTCTCCATCCAAGAGCGGCTAGAAGCGCTGTGACTTGCGGCGTGCCGCACGAGCTTCCCGGCTCGACTGACTTTATATTTTGTTCAATAGCAAGAAAACCTCTCTAAAAACTTGTAAGTAAAGGAACCCTAAGTTTTCTATTACTACTTTTAATACACCCTCCGATACGATACCACCGATACTGATCATTACGATCGCTTACCATATCTATACCATGATCTACCATCGACCATCCACCATGATCCGATCGACGGTGGGATCTAAATAGTCGGCTTCAAGCTAAATTACAGAAAACATGACGCGACAATTTGTTATGGAGATTCTTGGAAGCAATGTTGGCAGGATAGGTAATATTGAGGATTTGTTTTTGGGGAACTTCAAAAGGTCTCTATTACAAAACGAAAATAAAATCTTTTACAAAAAAAATAAAACCGACTTCATTACCACAAACAGGCACTCAAAAGCGAAAAATAAATTACTTAATATAATTATTATAAGCGCTACCCACTTATCTATTTGAAGTCGATGCCAGCCAAGTCTATAGTCTAATGTCTAGACGCAGTCTGAATCACTCTACTACGTTATAAGAGTTGGCACTTTCTTACATTGTTAATACCCCAATTATGAAAGCACTGTGTAGCCAACCTAACAACGGAAAGTATTATTAACAAGTAACTATTATATAATCTGTGGTATTATGCCTATAATTTTTTTTTGCAGTGTTGGTTGGTACAAAGTACGTACATAATTCTGAGTTATTTATGTATGCAGTGTCGCGGGCGGGGCTGATATGGCCGCCATCTTCGCCAAACGTCATGTCATGTCAAAAAATATTAGGTATGCTCAAAAACTTGCACATTAACAGGACTTTGCCTGGTAGAACATTCCTATGAAGACAAATTAATTCTCCTCACCTTTGTTTCTATCTCGCTCACAGTTATCGTAAGAATATCTGTCAATTCTACTTAAATTCAAAAAATTAAACCCACCCCTGACTGATTTGTATTTGTAATCCGAGTTTATAATCAAAGCATATGTATAACTTTGTACATTGAGACCATTCCAAGGAGATGTCTCAGAATTAGATCAAGCTTACCATATTTTTGCAATATCATTGAAGTAACAAGATACTGCGATAGCGCCATTTTGATTTTTTGACGTCCGCGGTCAAAGGACTACGAGCTTACGAAAGTTGCTATCGTAGTTTTTTTAACCAAAAAAGAGCTAATAATATTTAAATGGCTGAACAGATTTTCATAAAATAAAGCTATGAACACTCTCGACAAAGACATCTATCAAATAAAACAAACTAAATTAAAATCACGATGACAGACACACAGATACACACGTCAAACTTTAACACTCCTTCGTTTTGCGTCGAGGGTTAAAAACCAAAATCAACGTGAAGAAAGATGTAAAAACACTATTCAATGTCATAGTATTTAGTCTTCAAAAGTATATGTAATAGCAACCTCCATTGTGTATATTCTTCTTGGGACTCTTCTTCTAAAACCGTTTGTTTGAGATATTTATCTCCATATCTCTGAAGATACTAATTAGATCGTGATAAAATTAAAATGAAACCACCTCGGAAACGTACCCTACCTATTAAAAAAAGAATCATTTGAATCCGTTCACAATTGACGGAGTAAACGCGTAACATACACACAAAAAAAACATACAGACGAATTGAGAACCTCCTCATTTTTTGTGAAGTCGGTTAAAAACTGACTTCAAATGCCACGCTAGTCATATTCATTCATTTGAGGTTTGTATCTCCATATCCCTGGAGATACTTATCGGATCTCGATGAAGTTACAATAGAAATGTACCTTGGAAATGTACCCTATCAATTAAATACACATATTTTACGACTTTAGAAGTGTCTATCTTCCAAATGATTGACTATGAGAAAAAATGGTTTTAGGAACCTCAATGTCATTTTTACAGACCTGTCTATAGACGCACGTATAAAATTGAAATTTTTTTTAGTTATAGTTCCATGGGAAGCTTATTCTTAATCTTTTATATTTTTATTTTTGAATAAAAATCGAAAAGCGATTCACAGAATACACCTACCTACTCCCTACCAAGTTTCAACTGTGTAGTCTTAATAGTTTCGGAATAAAATGGCTGTGACATACGGAAGGACAGACGGATAGACGGACAGACAGACAGACATGATGAATCTATAAGAGTTCCGTTTTTTGCTATTCTGCTACGAAACCCTAAAAAGCCAGTACGTTCACATTAAAAGGACATAAAATCTTCAATTCCTCAGTTGTCAAGACATCGCTCACCTATTCCTGAAATAGACTTGTCAGGTTAAACGGTTCCAGAGTTAACCTCCGTTTGTTTGTAACGGCTCGGTTAACTCACCGCCATAAAGTTTTATGCACTGCAGTGCACGGATGAGAAAATAAATAGCAGGCCGTGCGTCGTTTCAGTGCCTGACTATTTGTGACTTATTTACTTTACTTTATTTATTTTCAACCAACTTCCAAAAAGAAGGATATTCTCAATTCGTCTGTATGTTTTTTTTGACGCGATTACTCCGTCAATTGTAAACTGATTCGCATGATTCGTTTTTTAATCGTTAGAATACGTTTTTAAGGTAGTCCCATTGTAATTTCATCGAGAGCTGATTAGTATCTCCAGAGATATGACGATAAACGTCTCAAACTTGCTGCTGTCTCTGACTCGCGGGGCATGGAAGTTGGTTGTTATAGTTTTTAAACTATCTTAATTTTGTAGGACTCAATGGAGATGAAAAATGTTACAAATGTTACAGTTACAGTTTTGAGGGCCCAGTGGCGTAATTGGGAGAACAGTCGGTTTTGATGCCAGTGGTACCGAGTTTAATCCCCGCTGTGCACTAATAAATTTTTCTATCGAAAAATTAACGTGCGCTTTTGCACAGTGGCCCTCCGGTGAAGGAAAAACATCGTTAAGAAACCAACAACCCCCGCATGGTGGTAGGACACTATCTAGTATTCCCCTGGCCAGCTACCACCGTCAAGTTAGAAAATCTGTCGCCAAACATCTAATGTGTTCCGGCAGCTAGCCTTGAGAGTCAGTTCCCATTCTAGGCCTAGCGTGCTTACCATGTTCGACCGCATCATCACTTACCAACAGGTGAGATAGTGTAGTGGTCGAACGCTAGCCTATAAGATATAAAAAAAACTTACAATTTTAGGTTATTAGGCTGACGGCCCGTTGGCATAAATAAAGTATAGATACCATCGAATTATAACCTATTAATTCGATGATAGATGCTTTCTAACCAAGAGGTAGCCGGTTCAAATCGTAGCGTTGCACCAATGGATTTTTCTAGGTGCATTCATGGGCTTTTTCCATAGGTGGTAGGAGCATTATATCGATGTTCCGTCTGACTTGCTACCGTATAATTTAAGACCTTTTACAAAACGGAAAAATCTCATTTCAAATGCCACGCTAATAATTTTCAGTGCTAAGTTTATCTCCATATCTCTGGAGATACTTATCAAAACTCGATGAAAATACGATGGAGAGACGTTGGAGATGTAGCCTACCGATTAAAAAATAATCATTCAAATCGTTGCACAATTGACGAAACATACAAAAAGAAGGCTATGTTCTCAATTTTTGTTTTCTTTTTCTTTTTTTGTATGTTACGCGAGTTAGAGTTCACCATCTCCATGATGGTGATCAATACCGCAAACTTAGTAATGAAATAGACTAGCGCGGCATTTTAAGTCGGTTTTTTCGTTTAAAACGATCTTAAATTATTTGGCTTCACAGTTCTCATATTTAGCAAGATTTTTTTTAATATTCTATAGGCTAGCGTTTGACCACTATTTCGCCTGTTGGTAAGTGATGATGCGGTCGAGGATGGTAGCACGCTAGACCTAGAATGGGAACTGGCTCTCAAGGATAGCTGCCGGAGCACATTAGATGTATGGCGACAGATTTTCTAACTTGAGGCCAGGCGGACACTAGATATATCATGCGGGAGTTGTTGGTTTCTTAACGATGTTTTCCTTCACGGGAAGGTTACAGGTGTAAAAATTACACATACATTTTTCGATAGAAAAATCCATTGGTGCACGGTGGGGATTGAACTCGGTATCTCTAGCGTCAAAGCCGTCCATTATCCCACTGGGCCTCAATTTTTTAACCGACTTCAAAAAAAGGAGGAGGTTACTCAATTCGACCGTTTTTTTTTTTTTTTTTTTTTTTTTTTTTATGTTTGTTCGCGGATAACTTCGTCGTTTATGAACCGATTTCGATTATTCTTTTTTTGTTCGAAAGGAGATATCCCAAGTGTGGTACCATGGTAATTTTATCGAGGTATGATAAGTATCTCCAGAGATATTGAGATAAACATCTCAAAATTGGTACTGAAAATGAATAGCGCGGCATTGAAGTCGGTTGTTTTTTAGTTTTTAAACGATATTATTTTTGTTTGTAATTTATTATTAGTTAATTTGTAATTTTGTAATTGTTATTAAGGATACAATTTTATAGCATATCATGAGAGTAAAGCAGGCATCCACGGCTATTATTGTATAAGTTCTCATCCAGTATCGATTAGTCTCCACGTTCCTTAGGGCCGGTTTCCAATGGCGCTGTTAATTGAATGTTATTGAATTAGGAGCGCTACCTGCTTATTATGTACCCACTGGGACTGATACGATCTTACTTACTTTTTTAGAATTTGAGGTATGTAAAATAAAAGTTAAAAACGATTTTATTTGTGGATGATAGCACTCAAACCAAAATCAATCTTCTACACAATAACTGTAACACATTTTTTTTGATTAGGGGTTGGTTGTGAGGACAAAGCTTGCCACATAAACTGACACACTGACAGACAAGTATCATAAACGATTTAATCGCAAGTGTCGTTAAAGAATTTCCTTTCATAATAGGGTTTTACATAGAACACAAACGTTTTTTGTTATTTCATTTTTAACCTTGAGGGGTTTTATAAGTTTGAAGTGTATATCTGTGTGTTTTGTGTCTATCTGTGGCTTTGTAGCTTCTTACTGTATGGACTGATTTTGTTGCGGTTATTTTTGTTTGCTAGATAAATTAATCGAGCTTTCTTAGCTTTGTAAATTGTTAAACACAATCCATAATTTCATCGTACCGACGGGACTTGAACCCGCAACCTCCGGAATAACATGTTCCGGTGCTTTGCCAATTAAGCATTATTGGTTTAAATATAAAGTGTGAAACACTTCAAAGAAACATAATATTTGTTCTCAGCTTTGCTTAAAAAAATCCGTTCGGCTGTTTGAAGAGTATGGGCTCTTTTCTAGTTCATGAGGCTACGAGAGCAAATTAGCAATTAATTTGTAATTCGGTACTCTGTTCATCATCATTCATCATCAAGGATTATTATTTGATATTTATAACTGAGATTTAGAAAACCTAGATTACGCACCAGGGATTGATGTATACTTTATCGATATAAAGTACACCAAACTCTTCAATTACCAACCAAGTACTTAAGTGACATGTAATAGGGGGTTTCTTAAAAAGGCTCAAGCTACGTTCAATTTTAGAAAAGAAAATAAATAACTACGGTCGGTTCCAGTGCGTACACAAACTCTTATCTCAGGCGAGCGCCACGCGATGGATAGCGTATTTAAAAGGATTTTGGAGTACTTTCTAATTGGGGCTCTTAATGGCGTGTGTAAGGTACTTCATGTTGTAAATTAACATACCGACGAGTACATACCGTATAATGTAAACTGCTATTAATTTCTTAGCTACGCAAGCTTTATAGGTTCGTGAGCGTTGATGCAAAAGCCTGGTTTTATTTTTAATATACATATTTGATAACACATATCACACGATCCTAATATAATATCGTTTAAAAACTAAAAAACAACCGACTTCAATGCCGCGCTATTCATTTTCATTACCAATTTTGAGATGTTTATCTCAATATCTCTGGAGATACTTATCATACCTCGATAAAATTACCATGGTACCACACTTGGGATATCTCCTTTCGAACAAAAAAAGAATAATCGAAATCGGTTCATAAACGACGAAGTTATCCGCGAACAAACATAAAAAAAATATTCATTTTCAGTACCAATTTTGAGATGTTTATCTCAATATCTCTGGAGATACTTATCATACCTCGATAAAATTACCATGGTACCACACTTGGGATATTTCCTTTCGAACAAAAAAAGAATAATCGAAATCGGTTTATAAACGACGAAGTTATCCGCGAACAAACATAAAAAAAAAAAAAAAAAAAAAAAAAATATACGGTCGAATTGAGAAACCTCCTCCTTTTTTTGAAGTCGGTTAAAAATTAGCAGATTTCGCAATATATATAGATAAGGATATAGATATCTAAGAAGGACAATTCACAACTTTTTAAATTAATATGCAATATATAGCTATAATGCTCTGAGGAGCTTTTTGACCTGATTCCACCATCGCCATTCTTTTATCGTACTGCTCGGCACCGTCAAAAAGCTCACCCTCACATCTTACAGACCTGGACATCTCGAATTACCCGTTTTAACCGAGGATTTTTACCGCGTACCTGTAAGATGTGGAATGATCTACCCGCCGCGATCTTTCCATCTAGCTATATGATGGAGTCTTTTAAAAAGGGTATCCACAAACTCCTCAAAGGTCGGCAACGCATCAACAGCACTCATGGTGTTGCAGTTGTCCATAGGCGACGGTAACCGCTTACGATCAGGCGGGCTGTGTGCTTGTTTGCTAACCATAACATAAAATAAAACTGGCCAAGTGCGAGTCAGACTTTTGTCCCGCACACGGAGGGTTCCGAATTTTCGAAGTCCGAACTTCTAACACCAACTAAGTAAATATTAACACAAAGGTAATTAATATAATTAAAAATCTGGAAGACCGAGTGTTCGTACGACTAACTTTCTACTGATTCTAGCAAATTAAAGCTCTTTAAGTACTAAAGTTGAAGATACATTATTCAATACTGTACACTACATTTCTGCAAAATGCAAATAAATCTTAACTTAGAAAACTAATCGACCGAGGCCAAACCGAGACCGAGGAACAAATTTAACAAATGAAACGCTTGCGCGTGCTAATTTTTCCTGTGCTGCCATCTAGCTGCGTCGAGGTGAATTAATTTCGTATCGTATCGTATCGTATCGTAAGAAACACATTTTTTGTTTTAGACCCTTTAATTTTTAACTTCGTTCTGTTCTTAGTATTTGTTGTTATAGCGGCAACAGAAATACATCATCTGTGAAAATGTCAACCGTATAACTATCACGGTTCATGAGATACAGCCTGGTGACAGACGGACAGACAGACAGACAGACAGACAGACAGACGTACAGCGGAGTCTCAGTAATAGGGTTCCGTTGGTACCCTTTGGGTTCGGAACCCTAAAAAATAAAAAAATTAGGACTTAGCAGGCTTAGATGTAAACCAGCGTCTAGGTGTAACCCCAGGCATATGTACTGAGTTAAGAGGGAACGCGGGTTGCACTTTTCCATACAAATGTATTCCCCCGTTTCCTCCCTGGAGAATGCTTCTAGAGAAAAAATTGTTTAATATATAAATTAATATATTAATATATGTTATATATATATATATATATATATATACGGTCGAATTGAGAAACCTACTCCTTTTTTTGAAGTCGGTTAAAAAGGAGATTATAATGCTTATACATATTTCTTTTTGCAATTGGTTGGTCAAAAAAAAGCAAATGATAGGAGCGTAGCTACAGCAGACTTTGTTTTTTTGTAGAAACAAATTTTGCTTCCAGGGAGGAAACAGGGGAATACATTTGTATGAAAAAGTGCACCCCGCGTTACCTTCGAGAGATCTACCATTTTGGCAACTCACATTATAGCCATTTTCTATAAAATAATTTTAAAAGTGTTATTAGTTTTTCTTTTGTATGTTTTTACTCTCAGGTTTTATGTTTACATATTATTTTTGTGAGTATATGCCAAATAAACGATTTCATTTCATTTAATTTCACTTATGATAAGAAAAAACACTTAAATAAACCTATTATTTTAGTAGGTATTTAAACTAGAATACCTAGAAAAGATGTTAGTGAAATTGCATTGAAACATCTCAATCGTCTTAATCATAATCTCAAGGTTAAGACGACACCACAGAATATATAATAGTTACTACGTACGACACGCAAAGATGTTATTATGCCAATTTTTTTTTAATTAATATCAATAATATATCGTAGCTAGCATTTGACCACTATCTCACCTGTTGGTAAGTGATGATGCGGTCGAAGATGGTAAGCACGCTAAGCCTAGAATTGGTACTGGCTCTCAAGGATAGCTGCCGGAACACATTAGATGTTTTGGCGACAGATTTTCTAACTTGATTGGTAGCTGGCCAGGCGGACACTAGATAGTGTCCTACTACCATGCGGGGGTTGTTGGTTTCTTAACGATATTTTCCTTCACCGGAGGGCCACTGTGAAAAGCGCACATAAATTTTTCTTTAGAAAAAATCATTGGTGCACGACGGTTTGAACCTGGTACCACGACATCAAAACCGACCGTTCTCCCGATTACGCCACCGCCACCGGGCCCTCAAAAAAATAAATTTAAATCTAAATTACTTATCCTTACAGCAGGGTTTTTCAATTAGCAGTACTCTTGTGTGTGACAGAGTATTACAACAATAATACCTGAAACAAGAAAAATATGGTTATTTTTGCGCTCATGCACAATTAAGTGATAAAGACATTGAGATAAGTATATTTAAATCAATAGATAAATGATATACATGATAAATAAATAAAAATTTATGATTTTTTAAAAATATTATATAGGCTAGCGTTTAACCACTATCTCTTCTGTTGGTAAGTGATGATGCGGTCGAAGATGGTAAGCACGCTAGACCTAGAATGGGAACTGGCTCTCTAAGCCATTTGTTGAGTCTCTGGCACAAATATCTTACAGTCACTTTATCGAAACGTTATCTGTGGTGTCCAGAAAATAAAATGTTTTTATTAAGGTCAACTCGGCGAAGACCGGCATACTTTATTAAAATAATTACAAATGGACTTATTTTGGCTATTCTATAAACCCCTAAACTCAAATTTGGTTAAACTATATAATAAGGTATTTAGTTGACTGACAAGAAATATGTCAAAATGACATAGAAATCGTCAGTTCCTGAAATAAATACCATTTTTGAAAATACGGTGCAAACTGACGGATTTTGCTCCAATGTCGGATAAGACCGTCTAGTGGCAAATTTACCTAGTTACTGATAGTTTGCGTAGTTACAGATAGTGTGTACAAATACCAGCGAATACCAGTTCCTGTAACAACTTAATTTGTGTACCCTAACTCTTAGGAATAAGGATTTAAATAGCTAATTTCGGGAGATGCAGCATTTGTCGGGTAAGACCGGCATACTTTGCACTTTCAGGGGTATAAAACATATTACTCACCTTGAATAACAACGAATATTTTTTTATAGTACAATTTATTACAAGACTTCAAAACGAACATATAGACATAGACGGACGGACGGACGAATGGACAGCAAAGTCTCAGGAAGTGTTCATTTGGCACCCTTTGGGTTTGGAGTGAGGGAGGCCTGACCAAAGATTGACGACTTCTGAAAATGGCGAAGACCGGCATATGACATTTATTACCCTCCACAACCTAGACGGACTTCTCCTCTACATATTTTGACGTTAGTTTTTATTTTCATCAACCATAACTTAGAAAAAAACGTAAATAATACTAATGTAATGTACTAATTAAATAGATTTATTCAAGAAGAATGAACTTATTTGCATAGATCCTTCAAACTACTAAAATTAAACACTTTTAAACTTTTTTTGTTAAAGCGTGGTGCACCCTCAATGCAAGTTGCTTACCGTACTAAATTTAAAAAATCTTGTTTTTCCCTTCGCACTGCATGCACCGTCATCTATATCAATTTCTAAGATCTAAAATGGTTTTATTATTTCGTAGATTGTATTGTCATCCAAGTAGTTCTGCTGAATTCGTTGTAATTCTTGTTGTACGGTCTTACCCGATAGACGGTCTTCGCCGAGTTGACCTTATTAAGAAAATGTTTCATCGATATCAGTGTAAATATACAAGTTAATAAACCCAGATATAATTAAAGCAGACAATGGCTGTCTACCCGCAGCAAAATATTATTGTTTGTGCACTCGATAGTGGTTTAAACAGTTTTGTTGTGACGGCCGCGTACTGCGTGATTGGATTCCGTATAGAGTAGCTTTTATTGCCCGTTTCAGTTTTAGATTGTAACCATTTGGTGTTTTCGTTTCGGCCACACAGAGGGAGCGATTTTTTTTCTTTTTTGTAGTTGTGTCTGTATTATCGAGGCTTTCCAAGCAACGGTAAGTCTATATTATTTAAAAATATACATTTTATTAATTATTAACATTTTAAATTATTAAATACAATCCAAAATTTCGTCGTACAACAGGATTCAAACCCACGCCTCCGGGGTAGCACGTCCCTGTAACCAACTTAGCCATGGGCGACTCTGTTCTTCAGAATGATATTGAAATAATATTTTGAAGTGACAATTCTTTATAAAATTTTAATTTAAAATAAATAATAATAATAATCTTTCTTAAATTGTCAAAAATTCAATGTGAAGGCAATTTCAATTTCTAACACGTAGCTTTCTACGCACTTCCTTATTTTTCATATCAACTTTCGGAAACTGTAGTGTGATGAGTCAACAATTCTGAAAACCCCCTATTTTTGTAATATGTCCTCCAGACCAGCATAATACATGTAAATGTATCCACCAGACGAAATGTAATTTGTCCGAAGGCTCACGTTCCCGCAACGCCATAATGATTAAAGCGCGATCGACCGTGCCATTCATATTCAGGTTATTTCGCGCATTGTCTGAATATTAAGGTACGTTCACATTTGACTTATTGATTGCAGATATTTGGGAGGCATCAAAGGGCTTATTTTTTATATCTGACTGGCTAACGATTGACTACTATTTCGCTTTGTGTTAAGCGATGATGTGAAAAATCATCTGATTACAATACTGTGTAGTATTATCGAATGAACTATTTTATACGAAACAATCACACTTGCGGCTAAAGGCTAACCAAAATCTTCAGCGGTTGATTTACAGTCAGTTACTTGCTCAATAATGTAGCACGCTGATTTGTGACCGATTAGTATGACCGATTAACCGATGATTGCTGTAGGCAGTAAGTTAGCCAACAATAACGAGCCCAGTATGCTCACATCTTTACGCATGTTGTATTGAATATAACGCGTGTGTGACATTTGACTGTCTCTGTCACTGTATTTTTCTACATCTACCTACGCTCTAAATTGCTGTCCTTGTGTCACGAAAAAATTACGAGTGAAACAAAATAAATGTATTAAATTCTTTCTTTCTTCCTAACAAAAAGGTCGTGAACATTCTAGCTGAACGGAAATAAGAATTCGCTTTATTTTGACATTGACAGATCGATTATGAGACCATTCTAGGGCTGGTAGTTTCTACATGCATAGCGATGAATTTGATCATCGTCGCTAAGAAAAGAGATGCAAATATGCAACATGTCTACCTGCATCTCCTTCTATTAGACGTTTGCGATGACAGGAAGCATCAATTTAAATGTAGAGACTTCCACCCTACGTCTGTTTTTGTTGTATGACGATCTTCGCCGATAATTAATCGCAATTTTATTTATTTTATTTTATTTTGTTCGGAAAACTTACAGTGTAATTCCTTAACTAAATTATGAATTAAAGTGTATCTATACACTATTTATTAGTTTTCGCATATTGCATTTAATTTTCTTGTTTGCTTCTAGTCATCAAAGTGAATTTTAAACAAAAAGTATGTATATATGGTAAAGTATAATTTTTAAATTTTCGGACATTAAATGTCTGTATTTATTGGGAGATATGTTGAACAGGTCAAATTCACGCAAGTTTAGGTTATTAATGGTTTTTGGAGACCTAATAAAAAATGAATTTTGTCTGTAATTGGTGGTAAACACAGGAGTATCTAAGAACTTTGGGTTTCTTAAAGATCTTGTAGGTACCAATAGACCTATCTTCGAAAGGAGGATTTATATAGAGATTTCCAGCCCTAAAGTGAAGTTTCATTTTTGTAAAAAGAGCTCTTTACGAGCTTAATATGAGCATAGCCTAACGCATGTTGTATGAATATGTTGTATGAATATAACACGTGTACGACATTTCACGCAATGGCTGGACGTGGTCGCGAATTGATTAGTCTGCGGTGACTAGTTTTCATATGATTGAATGTTCGATTGTATTCATGGTTTAACATTTCGACGTGTTTTTATGACGGCATACCTATGTAAATGTGGCTGACCCAATTACTTCATTATTCAATTTGCCCCGCCGTGCACCAATGGATTTTTCCATCAAAAAATGTATGTTGTGCGCTTTTCATAGTGGCCCTTCGGTGAAAGAAAAACAATCGTTAAGTAACCACCAACCCCCGCATGGTGGTAGACCACTATCTAGTGTCCGCCTGGCCAGCTACCACCCTCAAGTTAGAAAATCTGTCGACAAACATCTAATGTGTTCCGGCAGCTATCCGTGAGAGCCAGTTCCCATTCTGAGCCTAGCCTGCTACCATCCTCAACCGCATCATCACTTCTTTCACCTGTGGATAAGTGATGATACGGCGGAGGACCGGATGGTAGCACGCTAAGCTTATATGTCACCTCAAAAAAAAGTAAACGCTCAATACTAAGCAGCTCGCTCCCGCTTGCTCTCGTAGCTTACTTCACCCGCTTGTACCAACGCGGAGCGATGACAGATTGACAAATAAATACGATGACGTTGGTACCGGATTATGTCGGCGATATATTGACGCAGGCTGGTGTTGTGATAGGGCTACAGCGTGGAGAAATAATACGTTACGTCATTAATCTGAAATATTGTCGTAGTTATGTTGATATGTGCCTGCTTTCATTATTGCGACAGGCAAATACTTGACCACGATGCAGAACCTGTGCAAAAAGAGAACCGTCGTGGCTTTACGATGAACTTAACATTCAAAGGTAATGTGATATATACGGTTTGAACTCGATACCACGGCATCAAAGCCGACCGTTCTCCCGATTACGCCACCGGGCCCTCAAAATATATAAATATATGCATAGGTATATATATTATATACGAATATATATATATATACCTACCTAGTACTACCCGATAATGATAAGGGTATATAGGTACCTACCAAGGTATCAAACATTTTGAGTCGTATTGTCAATGACAGAGCAATGTTGTCAAGCAACAAAAACAGTAAATTAACCATCAATACGCGCGCTCTCAATATCTACGACGGCTCTTTTTGCACAGACTCTAATTAATGATGCTGAATACAGAATGTTCTTTTCAGGCAGATATTTGTGACAATAGAGACCATGGATCGGAAAATGTAACGCAGGACGTCCTCAGACTAGTTGGAGCGATGATGTTCGCAAGGTGGCTGGCAAGAGTTGGATGAGATTAGCCGAGGATTGTGCTGAGTTGCGTGATGTTGAAGATCCTTAGAACCAGCAGTAGGCTAGTATAGGCTAATGATGGTCATGATTATAATTGACTTGTTTCGGGCGTCACTGTACTGCATCCGAAAAAAGAGGGTGCGTAGAAAGCTACGCGCTAGAGGTGAAACTTCCAAGATCACTCAATTTATTTCTCAACATCACTCATTATTTTTTGAACAACTCCATCTGTTGAACTTTAGCGAATACGTCTTCGTAGTTACGCCGTTCTACAATAGAGGGCGTTTATAAATATAAGATATAACACGACGCTTACGTCACTACTGCTGCCTTCGTTCCGTGACCACGCCTACGTAGTATCATTCATTATCTTTTCTATGCCGTGACGCTAATAAATTTCCGTCAAATTTTACCCCAGTGCGCTTAAAGAAATGTCACTTAAAAATTAAGTACATACATAAGTTTTGAGTCTCACATGACCCGTAACTTTAAAATCTTTGCTATTGTGTATATGCTCAAAGATTTAGTACAAATTGTACAGCTGCTGGGCGCTGAGTTTTCTTTTAATTCTTCGTACTCCTAGGTGATCGTTTTCCTAGACTACAATTACAACTGTATAAAGTAGAATGCAAACCAGCCCAGTAAGGCGACGTAGGTATCTAGATCACTCCACATCCTCGAGTTACTAGATTGCTGGAACTTGACTGTACACTGAAATGGCTAACCAGGCTTGGTCAAGATTTTTTTTTTCATGTTATATGGTAACAAGCTTGGAGTGCCAAAACATCATGTTGCGTTGCTAGAAACTCTATATAACAACAGCAATGGAAAGGTGAAAGTAGAACATATAATTTCTAATCCCTTCCATTTTGAAAAAGGTGTTCGCCAAGGCTGCATACTCACGCCTATCTTATTTAACGCGTATGGTGAGTACATAATGCGCCGTACATGCGACTGTTGGGAAGGAGTAAGCATCGGTGGAGTCAAAATAACTAACCTTCGCTATGCAGACGATACTACTCTTATAGCTGCCACCGAAGCTGAAATGTTTGCTTTATTAAGCCGGATGGAAGTAATAAGCAAGGAGATGGGCCTTACCATAAACAAATCCAAGACGAAAGTGATGGTGGTGGATCGTGCGAAAAAGTTGGAGCTCACTGGCTCACTTAACCTGGAAACTGTTGACAACTTCATTTACCTGGGCTCCAACATCAGCAATGATGGTGCATGCGAGGCTGACATCCGCATACGTATAGGAATGGCTAAAAGTGCCATGTCACAACTAAACAAGACCTGGAAGAATCGTAAAATCTCGCTTAGAACAAAGAAAGGCTCGTTGACACGTTAGTTTTTTCAATCTTCCTTTATGGCGCTGAGACATGGACCCTAAAAGCAGCGGACCGCAAGCGCATAGATGCCTTTGAAATGTGGTGTTGGAGGAGAATGCTACGGATACCGTGGACAGCGCGTCGGACCAACGCTTCGATTCTAGAGCAACTCGGCATCAAAACAAGGCTCTCCACCACTTGTTTGAAGAGAATTCTCGAGTACTTCGGTCACATTGCTAGGAAAGACGGCGAAAATCTCGAAAGACTGATGGTCACTGGCAAAATAGAAGGAAAGAGGTCTCGTGGTCGCAGTCCGATGCGTCGGACCGGATTCGAGCCACTCTCGAGACTCCAGTACATGAGGCTCTACAGTTCGCTGCAGATAGACCTAAGTGACGAACTATAGTGAGGAATAAATAATTGACTGGTGCAGGAGGTCACGACCCCCAGTAATGGGGCATCGAAGAACGGAGGAGGATGGTAACAAGACAAGACAACGCTTGCCTGATGGTAAGAGATGACGTCTACCTATTACTGATATAGTGGCATGCATAAATAGCCAGAATTTTGCATGCCACTGCACTGCGCTTGTTACCTTGAGACATGTAATTTCACTGGACACTATGATATTCACACCGAAAACCATTTCTATTTTGCGGCAGAGTTAATTGGCAAAGTGGTGGTATCCCTCAAGTGGACTAGCAGAAGTCCTACCACTACGAAATTACTTACCGTGAATTTTAATCTAGATATTTGCAGAATACAGGTGTTGGGCTAGCTTGTATATCTATACTAATATTATAAGGAGAGAACATTTGTATTTTTGTATTTTTGTATGTTTGTAATGATTTGGCTCAAAAACTACAGGACCGATTTAAAAAATTCTTTCACTAATATGTAGAATGAACTTTCGAAATGAAAATAGGCTATATATTATTCCGTTTAAATCAAAGGTACATCCGTGGAGACCTAATTTGCAACCTAAGTCGACAAAAAAAACGGTCGAAAAAGCACGTTTCTTTCGAACGCTGCTCAATTGATAATAGATAGAAGAATATTTTCTATCGAAGAGTTGTACAACTTAATAAGACCTACAAAAAAGTCCGCAATAGTATATGTCTATCTCTTAAGGTTGACTCACAGTAACCATTTTAATCTTTAATTTTTTGTTAAAAGTATTACATAATTTCCAAGGCTATTTTCAAGTATATAGTATTAATCCTTATCCAAATAATTACAATAATTAGCTTGGCCACATATTATAGATTAAAATTGTCCTTTACAGTATATAATTCAAATGAAAACTCTAGAAGATATCACAGATTTCACATACACGCATCGCAAAATTAATAAAATATTTGCAGTGAAACCACAGATTAGGTCATACTTACACTGAAAATATTCTTATAGACTTAGCTATTCTGTAGATCCCCACCGATCACAATCAATTTGAAGTCAATATAGTATAATAATATGATCTATTGTGTAAAATAATAATGATCTATATATATAATAATATAATATTTAAACCCCGACCCGACTGACCTATGTATTAATCTTTTCATTAAAAGCATTCCAATGACTCTAAACACGACATTTAAAATATGAGCTGTAAGTTGGTGAGGATTTGAGTATTCTGTAGAGTCAATGCTTCCATGTTCTTACAATATCGTTGAAGAAGAAGATTTTAGAATTCATCAGACCTATGAAAGTTGATTTCATAGCGCAATTAACTAGAAAAAAGCTCATAGTTTTATAACAATAGAACGAATTTTCATGAATCAAAGCTAAGAACACTCGATGAAGACATCTATGACAGACACACAGATACACACGTTAAACGTATACCCCTACTTTTTGCGTCGGGAAACGCCGTAAGGTTACGGTGGCAGATGTTCTCCTTGGTAGTAAGCTACTTTTCAACCGACTTCCAAAAAGAAGGAGGTTCTCAATTCGTCTGTAGGTATGTTTTTTTTTTCTTTTTTTTTGTGTGGATGTTACGCGATTACTCCGTCAATTGTGAACCGATTCGAATGATTATTTTTGTAAACTGAAATTGACTCGCGGGGCATCGAAGTCGGTTGTTTTAGTTTTTAAACTATCTTAATTATTGGTAGATTTAATGATCCCACTCTGTACGAAAACCCATGATTCATGAATGCACCTAAAACTTTCATTGGTGGGTATATAGCTAGGATTAGAACCAACGACCGTCGGGTCAGAATCAGGGTAACTATCCTTCACACCAAAGGGCCGTCCAATATCACTACGTAAGTATCATATTCCATCACTGCGTCGGTCTGTCTGTCTGTTCGCAATAATCTCAATAGCTACTGAACGGATTATCATGCGGTTTTCACCGATAGCCAGAGTGTTTATGAGGAAGGTTTAGGTGCATAATTCGTTAAGGTTTTGTGTAAATTGGTTGAATCATGACGATGATTGTTAAATATGTTCATATTTTATATTCGATGCAACAAACTGATGCAAATTTTGTAGGCATATATGTTCTACCCGTGCGAAGCCGGGGCGGGCTGCTAGTATTTAATAACGCGATGAATGGTATGACACTGTCTAGTGTTCGCCTGGCCAGCTACTACCCTCAAGTTAGAAAATTTGTCACCAAATATCAAATGTGTTTCGGTAGCTGTCCTTGTGAGCCAGTTTCCATTTTAGGTCCAGCGTGCTACCATCAGGGAGGCTGGTAGCGGTTGGAAAAGGACAGCTGAAGATCGAGCTCAGTGGCTTGCTATAGGAAAAGCCTGTGTCCAGCAGTGGACTAATACGGGCTGATCATGATGATGATGTGCTACCATCGTTGACCACAATATCACTTAGATACCAACAGGTGAGATAAAGGTCCTATGCTGTAAAAAAAATTTGCTATCGCTTCCTATTACGCGAGCATCGTTATTATCTTTTCTGTGGCATCTTCCTTGTCCTGTTACACTGTACTTATGAAATAAAACTGGCCAAGTGCGAGTCAGCATCGCGTTTCTTATCGCACACTTAGGGAGGGTTCCGTACAATACGAAACATAAGAGTTTCAACCTCATATATTTGATTAATTGATATTACCAAGAATATGTGGTTTGGTCGCGATCTAGAAAGACGGGGCTCGTTTACTAGCGCCATCTATGTCATTTTGCCGAAACTAATTAGATGGATGGCGTTTAAAAACACCTTTTTTGTATGGGGATCCCCTTTAATTTTTAACTTTATTTTGTTTTTAGTATTTGTTGTTCTAGCGGCAACAGAAATACACCATCTGTGAAAATGTCAACTGGCTAACTATCACGGTTAATGAGCTATAGCCTGGTGACAGACGGACAGACAGACAGACAGACAGACAGACAGACAGACAGACAGACGGACAGCGGAGTCTTAGTAATAGGGTCCCGTTTTACCCTTTGGGTACGGAACCCTAAAAATTACCATTGCCATGAAATCTCAGAATCCCTGATATATCATCCTGAAATATAATCGACGCATATAAAATATTTCATTAGCTGCGAGATCTTACAATACATACTTCAATAAAAGTAAAAAGTAATATTTTAAAAAACCTTTTTAAACACAAGCTTTAACATAACCTAGGACCAGAGTAAGTCAAGAATAATCCAACGAGCCCAAACAGGAATAACATGTGTAGTTTAGGAGTTCCTTTGGCCACCTTCCAGCTCCATCATCAGATCGGCACCATGTCATCATAATATTGCGTTGTGACGCGATTTACATATGTATGCAAAATTTCAGCTCAATCTAACCTCTAGAAGTCGATCTAAAATCAATCGCAAGATTTGTGACAAATTCGCCGCGAAGTAAAGATAAAGCTTGTAAAAATAGTCTCATTTTCAAATTCACAGAGAACACCTTAATGACATAGCCCAAATTAAGAGCTCCCTAACCTATAATGACAAAGTTGCCAGCACAAATTATACCCCAATTATGTGGTAGTTAAATACCCAAAGATGAGCGACGTCGACTGGACCGAGGTAAATTATCTGGAAACTACAAATGAGAATGTAATTGCCTGGTTTTCGTATTATTTATGATCTTGTTAGAGTTTTGGCTGGAAGTACGGGTATGTTTTTGTTGTTTCGTGTTTGTTTTTGTTTATTTTGTAATCTATAAAGTTATGCGGTAGTAGGAAAACTAATAAAAAGTTTGTTTTTATTAAGTGATGATAAACATGTTTTCAGAGGGTTTATTTTATATTTACTTGTAAACTGACGAGAACTTGACCCTATAACACATAGATGACGTCAATGCAGACGACCAAAACACTTATCGCACATCGGTTCCCTAAGTTGCTGTAGGTATGATGATCGATTGCATATACGAGCTATGTGATATGTGGTAAGAGGAGTAAGTAGTAGGACAATTCAGACAAATGTTAGTGGTCAAACTCCTCATATCACTGTAGTCCTGAGCTGTAGTGTTACACCAACTGCTTCGAGTGTTGATTTAGACGCCATCTTATGGAAGGTCTAGGTGATAGTTAATAGATTAGTGGCATGAACAGAACGCATCTCTAACCCGCGATAAAATATGGAAAGGTTCTATTATGCAGCTGATTCCACCTAGCGGCACAATAACTTGATTGGTTTTAAATAAGATGTTTCAACAATACAGAAAGTAAACTAATGTCACTTGTTTTAAATTTTTTCAAGTTTATCTCAATATGCCTTACAATAACTACAAACCACAAATAATCTAGTATAACTCTACAGGCAAATAAAACCATACCACCAAACAAGAAACCTTAAATTACCCAATCAACCAACAAATCCGTAATTAGCAGCCTAAAATAACCTGAAGCTAATCCCAAGTGTAGCAACATCTCCGTAATTAGCTTAATAACAGTGAACATAAACTTAACCTCTAAATACTAACATAACCTCTGAACACAAGTACTGATATCTAAATACGGTCTTAAGGTAGGAACAAACGTGGCTTTCATTTGCCGCACGCTACGTTTAAAAATGTGAAGATAGTGCGCGGCATTGTGTAAAACTATTTTTAAGTTAAAAAATGTTTAATTTAAGATAGGAAAAAATTAAATAAATACCATATTATGTTTCTTTGAAGTGTTACACACTTAATATTTTTGTAAATTGTTAAACACAATTGCGGGTTCAAGTCCCGTTGGTACGATGAAATTTTGGATTGTGTTTAAACTTTGTGTGAAAACTTTACTAATATCGACAAACATGTATTAACTAAATTAACAAAAAAGGAGGAGGATCTCAATTCGACTGTATTTAAAAAAAAATGTTGTTACCTCAAAACTCCCTCAAATCTTAACCGTTTTGAAAAATTATTTTTTTGTTTGGGAGATTATGCCTCCCGTTTGGTCCCATTAAAATGTTATTGAGCTATGATAATTATCTCCGGAGATATGGATATAAACAATACAAGCAAATTTGTATACTTAGATGACATGATTATAACTAGCCAGTAGCCAGCCAGACTATCGCGGCATGTGAAGTCGGTTTTTTCGTTTTGTACGATCATAAATTATTATTTTGTGGCAGATAGGCAAGCGTTTGACCACTATCTCACCCGATGTAAAGTGAAGATGCGGTTGAGGATGTAGCACACTTATCTCGTTAATAGATACTTGTTCACCCGCGATTTCAAGACCCCGGGTTGTAGCTATCGGGAAAAAATATGTAAAACATAATGTTTTTTTTTTTTCTTCCTTTTATATGAGTATAGCTTTTATCTGTCTTATGATAGCAGTAACTAGGATAATCACGTGACTATTTTACTACTAGGCTACCAAATGATAATTAAATCATGAATCTATTGCCGTATTAGAATCATACAATAATCAAATGACACCCGTTCAAAAAATCACTTGAAACTTTGAACTTCAGCGATAAATCTAAAAGTTTTAAAAGGTGTTCTCCGTTTGCAATGATATGATGTAGCGTCTTGTTTCGTCTGTTCCCAGCCTAAACCAACCGCCTAAACAAGGAGTCCAGTTCGCCAGCTGTTTAGTCAACTCTGGCCATAAATAAAGCAGTTTACAAACTACGGCGGTCTCGGCTCGGTTTATCAACTGTTCCATCAGCCAGCGCGCAAATCTCGCCAGTTTGTCTAAATGTGGAAATGTTGCTTCATTAGAAGCGGCGGTACTCGATACTTTTGATACAAGGGCTATTTTCTTGTCACCGACTTCTTTATAGGAAGGAGATTCTATAAATAGGTGTCTTCTGGGACAGTGTGTTACATCTTGGGCTCCGATGTCACTTAAAATCAGGTGAGATAGTTATTGTCTATAGAACGTTTAAAAAAATGAGACTCATGACGTTTTAGACTTTTATTATAACTATTTTACTGCTATCAGCTTAAGGTTTCTTTTGATTGTACCGTGTAGTTATAGAACCATATTGATCTCATTAAAATATATCAAACTTTAGAATCGTAGACATGGCTAACAGCTATAGTCAGTGGCGTGGTTATTGAAATCGGATGTTTAACAGACTGAGTTTGCGATTCTTCTAAATAACTCCTTTCCTTGAATCGTTAAGTTAACAGCTTCTAAAGTTTAATTTTCAGATGTAGTTAGATACTACATAAATTGTTTTTTAAACTTACACTCACGGACTAATAAACTGCAAAAAAAAAAATCAACATTACTTTCGAATTAATTGAATGGTCCTTTCCGAGTCCGTTAGTGTACAAATTTAAATCGAAACCTATAGTTTAGATTGTTAACTTCATATCAGCGTCACAGTTTTACAATCATATATAATGATAATATGATTGTATAATATCGTTTAAAAACTAAAAAAGAACCGACTTCAATGCCGCGCTATTCATTTTCAGTACCAATTTTGAGATGTTTATCTCGATATCTCTGGAGATACTTATCAGACCTCGATAAAATTACCATGGTACTACACTTGGGATATCTCCTTTCGAACAAAAAAAGAATAATCAAAATTGGTTCATAAACGACGAAGTTATCCGCGAACAAACATTAAAAAAAAAAAAAAAAATTAATATACGGTCGAATTGAGAAACCTCTTCCTTTTTTTGAAGTCGGTTAAAAACTGTGACAGCGTAGCATCATATACTTAAGTGTTTGTTTGTATACTGAAAAAGACCATTCAATTAATTTGAAAATAATCCTGAACTTTGATGCAGTTTATAAGTCCACGATTGTACTTTTTTATTTAGGAAATAATAACAATAGATCTGTATAATAATTTCTCGTCATTTTGCGTAGGGAAAGTAATATTCCATCATCCATGAGCATTTCACAGGAGCTTTCCTACAATAAATTATAAATACCTTCATGTAAACAGAAGTTAATGTTCACAGGACTTACAATATAAATCTCTACGGACACCTGTTGTCGGCGGCTTTATATCGCATCAGAACGTTATTTTAGTCAACCCGCAATATTAGCGGGAAACGCGCAGATTTAGCGAGAAAAGCGTATTGGGAACTTTTGTTAATTCCGTATGTTTGTGCTGTGAATCACAGCTTTAAGCTCGATGGGCATAGGGATTATCATGTCGCGGACCCACGGTGTTGTTTTATATAATTTGTGAGAAGATTTGGGAGTCATTTGATTCGTAATATATCTACGTGTAACTAGGGTAACTTCTAACTGGCAACATTTTTTAAGTATATTATTCTAATCGTTCTGAGTCTAGAATAGAAATAAAAAATACAACATATTATTATTTAATGCCTTTTTTACATATATCTTCTAGGCTAGCGTTTGACCACTATCTCGCCTAGTGGTAAGTAATGATGTAGCGTAGTCAAACATGGTGAACACGCTAGGCCTAAAATACTTTGACTCTCAAGGGCTATGTACTGTAACACCGAAAGGTTATGTTGGCAGTTTTCTTTTGATGGTGGTAGCTACTTTTTGGAAGCAAGTCAGGCGGAACATCGATATATTTGCTCCTACCACCTGTGGAAAACTATACATCATTCAATTGTTTTTTTTTTTGATGGTTCAGCTTTTTACAGCTTATCTACGACGGTATATCTGCCATTTGATGTCTCCTAGATGTGACTTTTCCACTAACCCCAGACTCAATGAAGGAATTCCACACCTTGGCATTCTTTAATAAAATTAAATAGAGTTATCGTGTAATCTCTAACAAAGAAATTTTTTATCTGTTTGACGTGTCTAACTAAACACACCTTTATCAATACATCTATATTATACACCCTTGGCACGTAAAACTTTACACAATGTTTTTTTTGTAAGAACCTGTTCCACTTTCGTTCACCCCGAAAACCCCACAAGTGTCAAACGGCATCGCGACATCAGAATAAAATCATAAACCGTGTTGGCAGTCGCGGCGTCACAAACAGATTTGTCGCGCGATAGCTCGCGGCGCGGCGCGATAAATTGTCGCGATAACGCGCCCGAGTGCGTAGCGGCCTTTAGATTTGTTTGATGTTCTTTATTCGAGTTTTGATGGTCGGATTTCAGTGTTAGCGTCATTTTTTTTTGTCTTTGCGTTTGTTGCAAATATTTTGAAATTTGTCATTTGAAATACCAACGCGCATTTCATATTATAGCGACGCCGATATACGCAGCGTAGCTGGCAGTGACTGAAGGAGAAGAAGTGAAGACAGAGCTCAGTGGCGAGCATTGGAAAAGGCCTATGTCTCGTAGTGGACTGACGTGGGCTGATAATAATGATTTTACATTGGCCTCCTATAGACTAACAGAGCGTAAATTATGTACACTCTCCAGTGAAGGAGAATCTTAAAGACTTAGTTAGCTGGCTGGATGCAAGCTTGTACCAAAGTCAAAGTCAAAGTCAAAGCATTTATTCAGTATATGGTAGTAGTAAAAATGCATGGTAGTAAAAATTTGCACTTACACACGTCAAATTACATTAAACAGATCATATTCAATAATAGTAGTTTATGCAACTGTCATATAATGAAGGGTATTAAAACACGAGTGTGAGTTTATGAAACTCGCTGCGCTCGTTTCATAATAGTAACGAGTGTTTTAATACCCGTGTTATATGCAGTTGCATACACTACTTTATCTTCACTAATGCAATTAATCAAACAACAAGAGTAAAAGCTGATAATAGTTTATTTATAATAATTGTTCAAATTTTGGATGGTACAATTTTGAAAGTTAAAATGCCAAAAAGTTATTATATTCTTTTTCATATAATTTTCTAGATTTTTCTGGCAAAAGATTGTGAGTTACTTTTGTTGCCAATTCTAGAATATCCGGAGGCGTACAATGATCATCGTCGCTATCCATTTTTAACTTTTAATTTGTATTTTAAAAACAAAACACATTGCGAAACATTAAATTCACGCGTACGTGTATTGTCAGTGAACTTGCCGCCATTAAAATCTAACCAATGAGAGCGCAGCTGCGCGCGCAGGGCCAATCAGGAGCGAGCGCGCGCTGTTCTTTTTTTATTTAATTGGCACATGATCTTACCAAAGAGTTTTGTGTACGTAAGTTTAGTAGTTTCGACGAAGTTTTCACGTATAACCCAACTGTTTTCAAAAGCCAGCCTAATATCAAAATTTTATACAACTTGTATGAGGATTTTGACATAAGGCTCGCCAGGTTAATTGGTCGCGTTTTATTGATGTTATAATGAGATTTTACGATATCGATGTGGATATTATACCATCATGTGAAATTGCTTAAATTGAGTGTTTTGTTATCTGCGCTATAACAGTAGTAATTATAAGTCAAGTATTGGAAACATAAGTAGAATGTTATAACATTAGTGTAGATAAAATATATTATAGATATAACAGAAACATAACTTATTGCTTTGAATTTACAAAAAAGCCATTCAGCTTTCATCTAGACGTCGAACGTCACACTTTAAACACATGTTTAATTCCCCTGATTAATGTAGGGTTGCCAACCGTACTATTACGTGCACCCGCAACCCAGTGCATGTTTAGTACCAATCTAGTAACGGCCCTTACATAGTGATAGGTGGCAAGCTACACTCCTCAAGTTGGAAAATCTGTCGCCAAACATACAATGTGGTCTGACAACTATCTTTGAGAGCCAGTTCTATTCTAGGCCTAACGTGCTACCATCATCGACCACATCCTCACTTACAAACAGATGATTACATTTTTGCCCACATCATAGCCCACCAGGCGAGTGCCTATCCTTTATGCTATGACGTAGCTAAATACTACAGGCCGGTGACGGGCAGCAGCGTCACCGGTGCGAGGAGCTACGTCTTGCGATCGCCAACCCGCCTGCCCAACGTGGCGATTAGGGCATACCCCTTCCAATGAGCCGAAGATCGGGCTCAGTGACGTATCTTGGGAAAGGCCTACGTCCAGCAGTGGACTGACACTGGCTGATAATGATGATGATGATGAACCTATACTACTAATATTATAAAGGCAAAAATGAATGAGTGTGTAAGTATGTCTGTTACTACTTCACGCTAAAACTACTCATATAATTAATTAAACTCATATAATTAATAAAACTGCTTTACACTCACGGGTAAAGATATCTAAATTACTCCGACACGTTTCTAAACTACTCAACTTATTGAACTGAAATGTGATATGTAGATAGCCTAAACCCTGGAATAGGATCCTTTTTATTCCAATACTCCCACGGGAACGATGTCTGCGCGGGTAAAACCACGGAGCACAGCTAGTCAGATGTAAAAAAAAACTCCAATACCTATCACTAACCGTATATAACATTAAATAGTAAAGATTGCATATAACTTGTAGCTCATGCATGTGAATGAATATTCCCGTTATTTCAAATAATTTGCTAGGCTTCCACCCACGGATTCGCTCGAGATTATGGTTATTAGACGAGTTTATTGGCAATTTGCTTAGAATTACTGTTTGGTGCCGTTCTTTAATCTGGCCTTTAGCCAGATACCGATTGAATGAATTTATAACAAGTATTTTAGCGCCCGGAATGAATAAGTTTCTGAGCATACATTAAAAATGACATTAAAAAGCGCCGATTAAAATATTACCGCTTAGGTGATATTGCAGTTGAAAGGGCCACTACTTCAATGCTCAAAGACATATACAAAAATAATTAAAAACTGATATGTTTCATTAGCTACTCTTATTAACCTTATAAAGGTAGCTGATACCCGCGACTTCGTTCACGTGGGCACACGTTTACAAGAATTTAGTAGCCTATGTTCGTCCTTATAAAGTATTTCCTTGTTAAATTTCAGTAAGATCGGATCGTCCGTTTAGGCGTGATTAGATAACAAACTGACACAGTGACAGAGTACCAGAGTTACAAACCTTTTTATTATGTTAGTGTGGATATACAATTTAATGCGGCAATGACCTAATTGCTAAAGCGTCGGCCTGGCCATCGAGAGGTCGTGAGTTTGATACCCAACCATTGCACTATTGACGTGAACCTACTCCAGACACGAGCATATTCAGCTTAGACTACCAACTAGTAAGGTGCAACCTGCTTCAAACTATTACATAATCTGTGCCTGCATTGCTAGTGAGCTTTATTAAAATAATAATAATAATGTCTACCTACCTATAGTTTAAAACTATAGTGTTTTTTTTAATTTGGCAAAAAATTATGAGATTAAGGAATTTCGTAAAATATTGTGAAGAATCATCATCATCATCAGCCTGTGTCAGTCCACTGCTGGACGTAGGCCTCTCACAAGATTCGCCACTGAGCCCAATCTTCGGCTCTTATCTTCCAGTCACTGCCCACCGCTTTGCGTAGAATGAAACTAATATAATATCGTTTAAAAACTAAAAAAGAACCGACTTCAATGCCGCGCTATTCATTTTCAGTACCAATTTTGAGATGTTTATCTCAATATCTCTGGAGATACTTATCAGACCTCGATAAAGTTACCATGGTACCACACTTGGGATCTCTCCTTTCGAACAAAAAAGAATAATCAAAATCGGTTCATAAACGACGAAGTTATCCGCGAACAAACAAAAAAAAAAAAAAAAAATATACGGTCGAATTGAGAAAATAATAGTCCGCCAGCGACATGTAGAATAGTAGCATACATTATCCTCTGCCTTTCAGAATCTGTTATTTTAATTTTACAAGACGTACTATATTTTGTGAAAGTCTATAAAACATGTCAGATTTGCCGTTCAACGGATTTATTTAGCTTTGATCAGTGTTTAAACTTCAAACGATCTATTTCGATCGCGTCGATTGATCGGTTCCACGATCGATGCACGACTCGAAACTAAATCAGTTTACGTGTGGCATGTCCTGATTTTACGATTTATTAATACAAAATGAAAGTAGTCTTTTGATTTGACAAAAAAGAAAAAGTAGCGTGAGCGTGACATTTTTTTTTAAACTTACCAGCAATTTGGGTTACACATTTAGGCTGAGTTGCACCATCTAAAGTAAGATGAAACCATAACTATAACCTGTGTTTGACTGACTTTTTGACGTTTGTTATAGTTAAAGTAAGATTGTGCAACCTAGCCCTAGGCTGAGTTGCCCCATCTTACTTATGCTTGTGTCTGGAGGGGGTTCATGTCAATAGTGCTATGGGTGGGGATCGAACTCACGACATCTCGATCGCCAGGTAGACGCCAACCGTTGTACTATTGCTGTTTCGATTCATTTTAGGCAGATTGCGAATGTGTGCAAAATCCCTTTGATCCTATAACTTGTGTTCTGTCGCATGGCGTAATAAATGTGGATTGCTAGCCATTAAATGTTGGTATTCACCAATATTTAATGCACAGTGTAGGAAAATTGCACTACGTTTAAAAACATGCTATTTTGTATTCGCTTTTAAGAAAAGTAGAAAAATGATTAAAATTGGCACTGGCTAAAACCATCAACATACTAGCAAAATGTGGATGGCTGAAACACATAGAACCGTAAGAATAGAGTGCGCCGCCACAAAAAAAAACATCTTTTAGAGTTCGTTGAAATGACACTTCAATTAACACAAAGATCGAAGTTATTGAAAGTGATTTTTTTGGTCGGATTTCAGTGTTGGCGTCAATTGTTTTATCTTTGCGTTGGTGCAAATATTTTGAAATTTGTGATTTGAAGTACCAACGCGCATTTTACATTAGACGAAACTGCTTTAGGCACACTGGGGTAAAATTTGACGGAACTGACGTAGCGTCACGGTCCGAATCAACGGACGTGACGTAAGCGTCATGTTATATTTATAACCGCCCTCTATATTAGAACTGTGTAACTACGAAGACGTATTCGCTATCGTTCGGGCATTCGATGGAGTTGTACAAATAATAATTAGTGATGTTGAGAAATAAATCAAATGAACTTGTATTATATCATTTAGAACTCTTCTTCTTCTCTGTATTTCCTTCTCGAAGTTGTGTTTGCCTAGTTGGAGCGTCAGCCCTAGGTGTCTAGGAATGTATGTTTATACTGCGTAACAACTTCGAGAAGAGTTTCATCTACAACAATCGGTTCCGGAACAACGCGGTGTGCTCATTGTACATGGTTTTATACAAATTCATCCGGAGATCGATACGACGAGAAGAATCAGCTAGGCCATTCAACATCCTTTGTAGGTCCTGCAGCGTCTCTGCCATAATTACGATGTCAATGGGGAGCCATAATTAATCTTTAAAAAATAAACTGGCCAAGTGCAAGTCGGACTCGCACTTGTAGGGTTCCGTACCACTCTACAGTATTTTATAAGATCGAGCAAAAAATACCACTATCATTTTTCGCCAGCAAAAAATAATAATTAATAAACATTTTATCAAAACAGAGTTGTGAGCCGCGTGCTTATTTCTTATAACGCCATCTAACGTCTAATTGTAAAAGCCATCTAAGTGAAAGTTAACACAAAGGTGTTATCGGCATTTATATATAACGCCATCTATGAACGTTTACCTAAGCGTTCCTAGATGGCGTCATATTGAAATGTCAAAAAAAACACGTTTCTTGTATGGGGGGACCCTCTATAATTTAAAACTTTATTCGGTTTTTAGTATTTGTTGTTATAGCTGCAACAGAAATACATTATTTGTGAAAATGTCAACTGTCTAACTGTCACGGTTCATGAGATACAGCCTGGTGACAGACGGACAGACAGACAGACAGCCAGACATACAGACAGACAGACAGACGGACAGAGGGGACTTAGTAATAGGGTCCCGTTTTACCCTTTGGATACGGAACCTAAAAAGTATACATTGCAACTAGCACATGAATCTGTGATACAGGGCTCTGCTGGCACATGCAGGCATGTTTACCAAGTTTATAGGGTGTTAATGACACGGCACCAGTCGAGAGATGCCGACTGATGCAGACTGTGTGTAGACGCGCACGCATACTAAATATTTACTCTGCGCGTTGACATTTGAAATCTACAGAGTTAAATGAGTGATAATTGTAGGGAAGATGGTATCGTAAAGTTTGTTATTGTAAGATCAGAATATTTTGTACAGTGGTTGGTGTGGATTTTTTGCCGTTATGTGTACCTACGTCTATTCTTAAATCTGTTTATCCATTCACTAAGTCGGATTCGGTCAAACGTTCCATAAAAAAAAACCAGCAAAGTCGAGTTGGACTCGCCCACCGAGGCTTCCGTACCAACGTTGGTAGGTACCAATTAAGCTAGACCTCTAAATTGTATGAGCGCTAATATATCTCAGAGGTCTATCTTATTTGGCGTAAACTATGTATGTATTATAAGGGGATACCCTTTAATTTTCAACTTTTTTGAATTTTTAGAATTTTTCCCTTATTTGTTCTATAAGATCTTGCTTCTTGTCAAATTTCATGATTCTAGGTCAACGGAAAGTACCTTATAGGTTTTCGACCCAAAACCTATAGGGTACTTCGGTTGAACTAGAATTGTCAATTTTGGTCAAAAGCAAGGTCTTACGCAGCACAAGTAAAGGAAAATTTCCGAAAAATAAAAAAAGTTGAAAATCAAGGTACATTTGGTACTTACAAATTTTCGCGAAAATCTAAATTTGCCCATATCTTTTTATCGTGTTGACTCCGGACCTTGATTTTTATACACCTAATAGGGACTATAGACTTCTGTATCTGGTATAAATTTCAACTTGCTAGGTCCATCCGTTTCTGAGAAAATCGGTGGTGACACACGGACAGACAGACGGACAGACGGACAAGAAAGTGATCTTATAAGGGTTCCTTTTTTTACCTTTTGAGGTACGGAACCCTAAAAAACACATACAGTCGAACATATAACCTCCTTCTATTTTGAAGTCGGTAAAAAATGTGAACGTGATTTTTCAGAAATAAGTGGATTTCTTCGAGTCAGGCAAAAACATACTTAGCAGTAAATAAAACACTGCCGTCTATACCCTAATGTTGAGATTCCAAGATTCAATAAAAAAGTTGCCTGGCAGAGATCGCTTGAGTGATAAGACGTCAATTAAATTCAAATTATGTTAAGCTTTTTTTGTTAAATTACTTAGCTTGTAAGTTCTGATGATATTTACTGTAGAGTTATTCATATTCCATCTAAAATTCTTAATGAGTAGTATTTTCAAAAAAATATATTTCCTACAAATAGCCATGTTGTAATACCGCATGCCATCAGTGGCATTGACATTCAGTCGGCGCATGCGCAACGACGACAGATTTAGTACCGACGACTAAAATTACACGCAGCGATCTCTCCGCAGGTGATCACTATTTGCGAGAGAATCCCAATAAAACAACTAGTGTTGTTAGATACCTACTATTATTTAGAACTGACTCGCATCTTCACTCGCACTTTACAAACTAGGAAAATTAATTGATTAATATAACTTTTGTCAGCTTCGCGCGATTTATGTATTTGCGTTCACACCGAAATTCCAGTGTAAACTTTTAGTGTAATACAAATACAAATACAAAATTGCTTTATTTTGCACAAATAAAAGTTTACAGACATGAAATGCGAACCCTGCTTTTTGATTTAGTTAAGAACTGTGTTGCAAAAAAGCAGTGCCTTCCCTAAATTTAGAACAAATATAAACTTATACTAAAAGCTTAGTAAAGCAACTATTGTAGTTTAACTTATCTTGTTACCTTACATAATTGTATGTTTAATCTAAATGTTACTATTGTAATTATAGAAAAAAAAATGATGCAAATAAGTGTTTGTGTGTGTGTGTGTGTGTGTGTGTGTGTGTGTGTGTGTGTGTGTGTGTGTGTGTGTGTGTGTGTGTGTGTGTGTGTGTGTGTGTGTGTGTGTGTGTGTTTGTGTGAGAGTGTGTACGTGCGTGTGTAGTGGTGTTATTACGTGACGAGTAAGTGTTGTGTTATTACGAGTAAGTGATTTTCTTCACTGTCGTAATCTAGATTTTTTTTCCACATCTTTATGACTTGAACTAGACTATGACTCAAACTTGACTTGATTGTGACTTTATCTGGACTTTAACACTTGTAATACAACAGTTTAAACTTTGCTAAGTACTTAATACTTTAACACTGGCTGAATACACAAATTGTGACGAGCCTTATTGAAAAAAACACACATTTTGACGTCTCAAGGACATGAAACTTTTCTTAAAGAAAGTAAGTAAGTATTAGCATTTAGCCAACCAGTTAACCCAAAGCATCACTTGCAAAGTAAAGTCGATTCTCGATTGAAACCTCCTTAAGTCCCTCGATTCCCTTAAATGACAGCCAGTTATTTCCGAACCCCCATTTCACCCTAATCATTTATACAACCTTTTTGGTCCTCATTTCACGACCCTCCGACCTCATCTAATCATCGTTGGTGAGGCCCTCACGTCGGATTCTATAACTCAATCTCCTTTCTCCATTTGTAGCGGTCAGTTTACGCGGTGCCGAATGTGGCATGCCGCTAAAACGGTGTGACAGATATGGCTCTTTACTGTCACTGTCAGACGGTTTTGGGTCGGTGATGTTTAAGAGTCAATCATGCGGTCTATAAACTTGAATCGTATGTATCTTATTTTCAAAGTTTATTTCCTGTAGGTACACTATGTTTTGATTTGCAGTAAAATGGATAATAAATAATATCGTTTAAAAACTAAAAAGAACCGACTTCAATGTTTATTTTCAGTACCAATTTTGAGATGTTTATCTCAATATCTCTGGAGATACTTATCAGGCCTCGATAAAATTACCATGGTACCACACTTGGGATATCTCCTTTCGAACAAAAAAATAATAATCTAAATCGGTGCATAAATGACGAAGTTATCCCCGAACAAACATAAAAATATATATATATATATATATATATATATATACGGTCGAATTGAGAAACCTCCTCCTTTTTTTGAAGTCGGTTAAAAATACACAAATTTGACTCGTGTACAAATATTTTTATTTTACAGCTAGCCCCTAATCTTTGTTAAACAGCTATCAACACATTTTATTGGCATACTTATAAAGATGCCCCAAGGCTTCGCCTACGTTATAAAGTATCCCATTTGTGTCAATCCAGTCCATATCTATGTGCAAAATTTCATCCAAAATCTTTCAGCTGTTTAGCCGAGGAACAAACACCCAAAATTTATATTATTAGTAGGATTTCTGTTACCTCTAACGTACACACGTTAGTTTTGTTTATTATAAGTTTGTAGCCGCGAAAAAAGGCTTTTAAACATAATACCCAGCGGACTTTGAAAGAAAGCCAGAGAGTAGTGGTAATAATTTTTGACACTCATAAAAGTCGGAAATAGCCGGAAAAGAACCCCAGTATTAGCAAAAGTCAGTCTGTATGTTACATCCATAGTATAGCGTAACGTACTTAATTCTTGAATTAATTCTCCGTGGTAATACGACCTCCACACGATAAACCACTCAGCCGTTTTGAATAAAATGTACAAAGCGTAGTTTTCACATAGCTTATTGTAAACAAAATGACTTAGATTGCTTGTTCAAAATTTACAATCTATATTTCAAAATTAGCACAGCGCTTTAAGCTAGAAAATTAAAAGGCCTTAAAACTAATTTAGAAAATAGTCTAACTTTAACCCTACAAATCCGTCGGAGTCCCAAGCACCCGAGTTAGTCCACTTTACGAGGTCCCTTATCTCCTGTGGGAACGCGACACCTCGTAAATACTGCTTGTGTCAACTTCGGCCTCGTAAAATGTCGTCCTGATAGAATAACTTGGATTTTTATACAATATTCTCGAAGATAAGACACATTGTATGTTTTGTTAACGTTCAAATAGGACCAACGAAAATATATAGATACAACTTCATACGAAGTAATACGAGTATAATACGATAGGTTTTACTATGGGTGGTCGTAGTCGTAGCGATCGCTTCTGAAAAAAAATTTATGGCCAGTGAAGGTTTAGAAAAAAATATTCTTAAGTTTCATCTTTTAGAAGAGCGTAAAAGAAAGGCCTCAATTTCGTCATCTTACTAAAAAAATGTGATTCCTCACACAGTTAAATGCACTATTGCACAGAATTAATTATAGATAATTTTCTACTTTAAAATAACCGTAACTTACTGTCACATGTAACCCGCAAAGCTCTTAGCTGTCAACAAATACCGTACCTGAAACAAAACAAACATAAACTTTAAAATTAAACTAAAATTGTATCAACTTAAGCTAACATTTAAAGTTCCAAATAGCTGTACAAAAATAGACGATACAAAAATACCGCACACACCACAGTTACCTTCGCTCACACGTGTCAAACGACAAAAAAAATAAAAAAAATAAAAACAAAGTATGCAGCGCGCGTTCGGCGCGGCGCTTCGAGAAATGACACCTGTCAAAATATATGGGTTAAAATGGGTTAAACGCAGGCTACACGATGAGTTCTTTTTGTTGTTTGTTCCCATTGTATTTACTTAAATATAAGTATAATCTTTTGATTGCCGGTCTACATGCAATAAAATTATTTGTGTAATAATATATCTGCACTTTTTGGAGTCTAATTTGTACTAAAATGAATGTTGACGAAGAAAAATGCGAACTGCTAAAATAATTTTGTTTTTTTTTTATTTATCTTAAAGGCTAGCATTTGACCACTATCTCACATGGTAAGTGATGATGCGGTCGAAGATGGTAAACACGTTAAGCCTAGAATGGGAACTGGTTTTCAAGCAGAGCCGGAACATATTAGATGTTTGGCGACAGATTTTCTAACTTGAGGGTGGTGGCTGGCCAGGCGGACACTAGATTGTGTCCTACCACCATGCGGGACCTATGTGAACTTGGCACCCGACTTTCGAAAAATTAATCTTTTTTTGGGGGCTTAAGGTAAGTAGTGGATTGTAGTGAATTTTGTTTTGTTTGTAGTAAAACCAAAAAAAAAACTAAAATTTAAATTAAAATTTTCTCCAAAATTTTTTCAAAACAATTTTTACTCCATTAATTCAATAAGAAAGCCTAAGCCTAACCAATCACGCTTGAAAATAACTAGAGGACGTTCCTAAAGGTTAGTATTGGATGATGAAGGTTACAACTAACAAAAAAAACACTACTACAAACGAAATGAAGTTACTACAAACGAATATAACGCATGCGGGGGTTGTTGGTTTCTTATCGATGTTTTTCCTTCACAGGAGGGCCACTGTGAAAAGCCCAAATTTTCTATAGAAAAACTTATCGGTGCACGGTGGGGTTTGAACTTGATATCTCTGGCATCAAAGTTGACCGTTCTACCACTTACACCACCGGGCTCTCGAAAACTTACAAACCGAGATAGCAAACATCTGAACATCTGAACAAATCCGAGATATCCCAATTCGACATTCCTGAAACGCTTCCTGAATCTAAATCAAAGGGGTTTTACAAAATTGACAGGTCGTTTGCTCGCTCGTGCCTGTTTGTTACAATTTATTGGGTTGCTCTGACATTTTGTAGGACTAGTCAGTAAGGCCTAGCGCCCACTGTAGTTGCGATGTGTAAGTATATTATACTGAACGCATATTCTGCGAAGTGTGGAGTGTCTAAAGAAGTGCGCACATTGTAGTGAAATATTTAAGTATTACATACAGATGCGGTAGAATAGCACCGCAACGCACAGTGCGCGCTAGGCCTTACTTTTATTTTCAGCTGCCAAATAGATTCTCAATTCTTCGGTATGTTTTTTTTTGTTATTTTTTGTATGTTTGTTAAATGATAAATAATTGATTAATGATTTTTTCGCTTGTGGTTCTAGGTTGTACATAAAATGTATTTTGTTTGTTACGCGATTAATCCGCTAATTGTGAACCGATTCGAATGATTGTTTTTTTACCTATTTGATTCTTTTTTTGATTATTTAAAAAATAACATAACCCTCCTTTTTGCTTCGCCGTAGTCGAGTAATAAAGTACATTTCCGAAGTGGTCCCATTGAAATTGCACCGAGATCTGATTATGTCGAGATACCGATGATCTGAGTATCTCCAGAGATATAGCGATAAACGTCTCAAACTTGCTACTGAAATTTACTCGCGGGGCATGGAAGTCGGTTGTTTTAGTTTTAAAAAAACTACCTTAAATTATTATACACATTGTTATTATCTTGTTAAATCCATCTTCAAAGCTAAACCACTCGACTGGTTTGGCTGAGAAATAAATCATATTTTAGAATAGACATAGCTACTCCTACAACTTTTCAAAGCGAAGATGTGTAAGCTTTGTAAACCTTACTAAGCCAACTCCACCAACATTGTATGAATGATGTCAATTCAATCACCCTCGCCGGTATACAATATCGCTAACAAATAGAGAGCTATGCAGACAAATTGACGCTGTCTTCACCTCATTACAATGTATTATAAATAACGAGACAGATCTCTGATAACTTCCTAGAATATCACTTCTCAGTTAATATAATTAGGTACTTACGTTGTAATTTACGCACGAGATGAATTAACTATATTTGAACTGAAACTATAAATAGAGATGTGTTAAAAATAGCTCGCTTTGAGCGCCTGCAGACTTCAACTTTCAATCGGCCGATTTTAATCGGTTTCATCCTACTATTCTACTTCTTACTAATATCTATTAATTATTCTGTGATAATATAATTAAAGGGAAAGTTGTATGTGTGTGTTTGTTACCTCTTCGCGCTAAAACTACTCAACCGACTGAACTGAAATGTTGTATACAGATAGCCTAGACCTTGGAGTAACACATAGGATACTTTTTATCCCGATATTCTTACAGAAACGATGTCTACGCGGCTAAAACTGCGGGACACAGCTAGTATTCAATATAAATATGTATGCGAGTTGTATAAGTATCCATCCAACTAGAAAGTGTCCTAACTCTTACCATCATACAAATCCTTATAAACTGAAAAATAGCTCAGTTAACTGCTGAATGGGTTTTCTTGAATCAATGCTAAGAATACTCTCGATGAAGTCGCCTATCAAATAAAAGTAAATCAAATTCGATTATGAGAGGCCTACGTCCAGTAGTGGACTGATACAGGCTGATGATGATGATGATGATGATGAAATTCGATTCATCCGTATGTGAGCTACACAGAATAGGTACATAGATACATAACAATACAAGGCTACGATGCCAAAGCTACACACATAGATACACACGTGAAACTTATAACATCCCACTTTTATGTTTCGGGTGTTAAAAAGACAGTGAAATAGCTTGCTATCTCGTGACATTTGCAGTTTGATTAAAACAGAACATATGAATTTGTGAGTGTGTCGTGGGTGTTTTATTTTTCAATTTACATATATGATGTATGAGTAACGCGCAAATAATTTTGATGAAAACTGATCCGACTATATCTACTTATCTCTGTGATAAGTCAGTAGTGAAATATTCGTTCTATAATCAAAGTTGAAGGATAAGTGGTAATATAGAATAAGTCGTGATAAGAAGTACCAACTTGTACTATTTGTAGTTGGTTAGAAATATTTATCAAAGGGCGCTTACCATTAATATCACATTCTAGCTTGGAGTGAGATGTCAGATACAGTAACAACTCCCACAAGTCGCGACCATGTAAACGACCGGATATTGTAATAAAATTGACATCAATCACCCCCGGTTTACCCCTAAAGGGAACGTCACAGACTGACTTGTAACTTGTGTGTATATTTTACTTGAAAAGTCCTGCGACTTGGTTCGCCTACAAAATAATCATTTTCTTTTCTTTTACTGCAGTGAAAACTTCTTAAAGTGCGCTGAGTACTTTATTTTGTGGGAATGAGAGTGAGCTGGGCCCCTAGACAAAATCCAGTTTCTTTTTTCAATCACGCTAACGCAACTTCAAAATGTATAGGAATTACAACTTTGTTGCGGAAACATAAATGTCATTCCATACATTTTGAACTTGCGTTAGCGTGAATGGAAATAGAAATTGGATTTTGCTGTAACGCTCGGCTATGTAACGCTTGTTCGGGTCACATTCGGGTAAAGTCGGCTCGATATAGTTTCCAACAAACCAAAAGATAGCGTTGTACACCGTTAAAACACACAACAAGTGTTCATTTTTAAGTTTTCACTTTTGAAGTGCATTTAGTTCTACGACGCGACGGTTTCGACTGACAGTTGTTATTGTATATATTTGTAACTTGCTGATACAAGATACGCCCGCGGCTTCGTTCACGTACACTAAGAATGTTATCACTGTAAAGCTCTGTCAATCAACATTAGTGCGAACTGAGTAATTTAAGTTATGTTTAAAATACATTATTTTATTTTCACTAAAAGTATGTTCATCCTCATACTATAAAGTATTTCCTTGTTAAATTTCAGTAAGATCGGATTGTACGTTTAGGCGTGATTAGATAACAAACAGACAAAGTGACAGAGTTACAAACGTTTTTATAATATTAGTCTGGATTTATTTTTTTGTTTCATATCGGCTAAGCTAGCGTATCAAAATTATTTCGCTTCTATAACTTTTAAGTACGAAAAAGAGAGGTGAGATTTTCACGAATCTGAAAGCCATATCTCAAACTACCAACCAGCGAAAGATGTTGCCGATCAGTTTGTCTAGAAAACTAGACATCATGCTTAAAAACATGATGTTTGATGCCAGCTAATTTATCTCAGAGTATAACGTAAGAAATTTGACATTTGACAGTGACAGAAAATATAACGCTTTTTAGCTAACGCGAAGTTTGACAGAAAACATAACGCTTTTACACTCCTCATAAAATGTCCATATCGGGGGGCTTCATGTGAATATATATTTTTTTTATGGTAAAAGGTAACAGGACAAGCACGACTCTCGCCTGATGGTAAGCGATGACATCTACCTATGACAGATACAGCGGCATGAAAAATTCTGAACAGCCATAATTTTGCATTCTGCACTGCGCCTGTTACCTTGAGACATAAAGATGTTGAGTCTCACATGCCCTGTAATTTCACTGGACAGCTTGCCATCTCAATCAATAAAAAAATCATATTTCACGGCTGAAAATTAATTGGCTAAGTGGTGGTAACGCCCCAGGCGGACTAGCAGAAGTCCTACCACTCTACCATTCTTAAAGCTGAACTCTAAATCTCTCATTCACAGGTACTTGTTTAATATAAAGTGTATATATGTATACATACCCAGATACATACATACATGTTAAACTGGTCTGCCGAAGAGAATTGTTTAATAATTACTGCATGCGCCTGTCGCTGTAATTGTTTCGAAATTATAATGGAATCGTCGTTTGTGCCACAATTGTGGGGAAAATGAAGCGAGTCTTGATGTCAACTTGATAAGAGGAGGTTTATGCTTATATTATGACGTGATATACGATATTAATAAAAAAAACTTTTCTTAGTTTGACCGTTGTAAGGACGGCCCTCCTTGTCTCTGCCCTTCGTAAATACATGTACAAACTTAATACATATTTTTGAACCTACACAGAACAAATATGTATAACTTAGTAAAAAAACAGAAAAGATGAAATTATGTTCAACTTTTTTCATCACTGTCGTGTTGGAAGTGTCGCCATGATCAAGAATCAGAATCAAAAGAATCAAAGCATTTATTCAGTATGTAGGCAGTATAAATATACGCACATATACACGTCAAAATCATAAATCATAAAATAAATCATATCAATATCGTTCATCATCAATATCATCATCATCATCATCAGCCTGCGTCAGTCCACAGCTGGACGTAGGCCTCTCCCAAGATACGCCACTGAGTCCGATCTTCGGCTCATTGGGAGGGATATGCCCTAATCGACACGCTGGGCAGGCGAGATGGCGATCGCAGGACGTAGCTCCTCGAACCGGTGACGCTGCTGCCCGTCAGAAACCTGTAGTATTTAGCTACGCCTTAATTTGTAATGGTTATACCGCCGTTTGTCGGTCGCCAGAGCCTCGTTTGTTGGTCAGCGGGATGGCCACGGGCAGGTGAGGTTGGCTGGGATCACTGAGGTGGTAATTGAGCTCCCTTACATCCCTCGCCATGATCGAAACCTCGCAAAGCTTCAAAGATTATTACGTAGTGGTCGCTTTCAATACCAAGACATTCTGTAGTTACATTACTATAAAAAAACTATATTATTAAAAAAAAAGAGATAATTTTACCGAAAATTGTTAATTATTTGAGTCTAGCTAGATAAACAGTATAATGAGCAACTGAGAGAAGAAAACAAAGTACAAGAATTGCTTTAACAGAATAAAGACATAATAAATTTCAGTATAATGCTAATTTGCCGAGAATGATGGTAATTTTGCGAAAAACGTATAATTCAGACGCGCAGATAGCGGAAAATCCACGAAAAATAATTACGTAATTAACATTTGTATCTTACGTTGCTTAAATATTTAATTTACGCAAAAGCTCCTCTTTAATTTTTTTTTTTTAAATCTTTGTTTGTGTACTAGTGACACAGAGGAAATGTACAAGATTTTGCCAGCGGATTTACTCGTGTGAACCGACATGAAGGGTGGTGTGATTTCTGTATCTACGAGATAAAATCATTGAAATCAGCCAATCAGCACCGTTCCGCACCATCGATGTATATTTACTACCACAGAATAATTAATAGTATGTTTCTACGTACCAGCCTTAAAAACACCCAAACGCGTTTTTAACAGTGCATGTTTCTACTTACTTTTTTATACCTAAAATATGTAAAATACTTAGGACAAGTTTCACAGATTGTTGATAGAATTCCAGATAGCTATCAGGAACACATTTTTCAGATACACTACTACTTATATGTGGTTTTATCCGTTATAAGTTTAGCAAACTAAAATTTTCTGAGGAACATGTGAAGTAGCTGGCCTTGTATCAAATTAACCTATAATTTAGAAATATAATTTATTATATATATGATTAACATTATGAAGAATATTACATTTGTTTATATATATATATATATATATATATATATATATACAAGTGCTTGCAACTTATTCTATATACCAACAAATGTAATATTCTTCTTAAAACAAAATTAAAGTAATTACAACACATTTGTGCCTTTTAATATTTTTAAGCATACTAGCTGCTGGATTGCTCATTACTAGTAGTTTTGTTAACCCCTCCAACTAAGCTAAATATACTTGTGTCTGGAGTGGGTTCACGCAAATAGTGCAATAGGTAGGGATCGAACTCACGACCTCTCGAAACATGGACGCCAGGCCGCTTTTCAAATCAATTTTTCCGAAAGGCAATCACATCACAATTTGCGCATTAAATCGAATTGAAAGGAATATGCCAGTGAAGTATAAAATGTGAAGATTGCTCCACGGCAGCTCTCCTGTAATGACACCCACAGTATTGTGACCGCACCTTAACTTGTCATGGTACTATCCGCAGAACAAGCTTAAACTTATTCTGATTATTTATATAGCTCTTTCTTTATTCATATTTGTGGCCCGTTGACGTAAAGGATAGATGACTTGACATCTAAGCGTGAGGTCACTGGTTCAAATCCTAGCAAGGGCGTTTGTCCACAAGTGTTTGGGGCACATTATGTCGATGTTCCGCATGACTCGCTACCAAAAAGTAGCTTACCACCATCAATGAGAAAATCTGCCGCCATAACCTTACTATGTTCCGGCAGCACACAGCCCTTGAGAGTCATATTCTAGGCCTAGCGTGATCACCATCTTCGATTACATCATCACTTACCACCAGGCGAGATAGTGCTCAAAAGCTAGCGTATATCATATTAAAAAATTATCACTTAAATTTTTTCGCAACATCTTGTGTATAATGAAGTCTAGCTAAGTTAAGTCCCTTTCCAATTTGACTGAAATCCGACGAAAAATAACGCTACAGAAAAATTCTCTCCTTTCCCTCCCTATTTCCCCCCAATCAAAAAAACACGATCAACAAAAAATCTTAAATAAATCTATATTAATCATCGTCAAAATCGCTTGAAAAATGCGACCTGTAGGCGAGACCAGACAAACTGAAAAACTGACATCCGAACAATAGCAGTTTTTGGCCAACCTCGAAACTGACAGGCTTCGCTCGGTCAACTAGGTAAGTATTTCATTTTCTAATACCTAACAATCATTATGTACTGTGTTATAACTAATATTTAATGTTGTTTCCATATTAAACAATATTTACAAATAGTACATATATACAACTTAAAACTAAATTAAGATATAATATCGTTTAAATACTAAATAAAACGTTAAATTAAAAAATCAAAAAACCCGACTGCTCAAAAAGTGAAGTGTTAAAAAACGAACTGAAAAGAAAAAAACAAGTAAGTCTAGTAGTTTAGACTTCTGTTTAGGGATATCAAAAAACTATACCATTTAAATTCTTTCTCGGTCGGTACACTCATAAAATAAATTATACATTGTTATATGGAATATAGATACTTTAACAGTCGGGACACATTAATGGCTTAACGAGTAGGGCGCAATGCGGTGCATGATGCAGATGCGGCTGAATGTTTTGCTAATGTTTTCAAATCGGTGTATTCTTCAAAACGGCCACAATTGGATGCGGATGAGGTATTAAGAACTATCGATGGTGGTAGTGCTCGGATACAGATCACGGAGATCTTGGAGGACGATGTGAGGATTGCCATCAAGTCTTTAAAGGCTAAACGGTCGGTGGGGCCAGATGGGGTACCACCTTTTTTAGTAAAAGATTGTGGAGAAGTGCTAAAAAAACCACTGTATCACATATATCATCTATGTTTTGATCGATGTTTCTACCGAGACGTGTGGAAACTATCCCGCGTAGTACCCATCCCCAAGGTTTCGGGATCTGATGTAAGTGAGTACCGGCCAGTGGCGGTACTTTCGGTTTTCGGCAAGCTATTTGAATCAATTCTACAGCGTCGAATCAGCCAGCAGTTTGAGGGTCAACAGCCAAACGCTCAGCATGGTTTTAGGCCGGGAAGATCGACTTCATCGAATCTTTTGTCCTTTTGGACATACGTTGTTGAGTCGGTTGATAAAGGTAACCAGGTTGATGCGGCATATTTTGATTTTCGTAAGGCTTTCGGCGCTGTAGATAATGACATACTTATCAGAAAATGTTCAAGGGTTGGTTTCTCTCCAATTTTAATCCGGTTTTTCTGCTCCTATCTCCAAAACAGGCGTCAATATGTCAATTGGAATGGTCACGAGTCAGAGCCATATTACACGTACTCTGGAGTCAGCCAAGGAAGCAACCTGGGACCATTAGAGTTTTTAATTATGGTAAGTGACTTGCCAGAAGTCGTGATGTCTTCTTGTATTTTGCTGTATGCGGATGATATGAAACTCTTTCTGAACATCAGGCATCCAGTTGATATTTCTTATCTGCAGGATGATATAGACAGAGTCTGTCAATGGAGTGAGACAAATAAGCTACCATTTAATATAAATAAATGTGCTACAATCTCCTTCTATCGATCACATGAACCCACTTTCAATATCACCTAGGCGGTAACGGACTTCGAAAAGTTAACACCGTTAGAGACTTGGGGGTCACAATGAGTGAAGATCTGTCTTTCCGGCTGCACATAAATAAACTTTGTGCGCAGGCATTCCGCTCTCTGGGATTTATTCTGAGGCAAGCGAGACATCTAGATAGCGTGGCTGCTCTTAAGGCATTGTACAATGCCTTCGTAAGAAGCAGGCTGGAATCAAACGCTATAGTCTGGTGTCCGTTTGAAGCAAAGTATGTGCAGTCAGTAGAGAAAATTCTGAAAAAGTTCATTCGTTGGCTTTATTACAAGCGTTATGGGTATTTTGTTGGATACCCATTTGTGTATCCTAGTGCATTTTTACTTGGAATGGTGGGTTACAACACATTAGAACTAAGGCGCTTGATATCTTTGACTGAGTATATTCTAAATGTCATGCTTGGGCGAAAGAATAACCCTACATTGTTAGAGAAGATAAAAATAGCAGATCCGGATAATTATATAAGGGCTCGACGCCATGATTTCTTGTCGGTACCGTGGTGTCGGACTGAGCTAGGCCGTCTTGCTCCTCTATCACGCGCTCTTCGGTTACTCAACGCCGTGGTACACCAATATCAGGATCTAGACATATTTTCCTGTAGAGAACACGAATTTCGCAGAGTGGCAATACCGTATGTGGAGACGTATGCATCCTCCGTGCATAAATTATAATAACTTTGTTTATTCTAATATGTACCTATATAGCTTCTAAGCACCTCATTTGAGTAGTTAGTTTAATAAAATAAGCTTTAATGGTCGAATTGGGCAACTGTAATGGCCATTTAAAGTATTGATATATAAATAAATAAATAAATTTTCTGCTCTATTTTACCCTGTCCACGAAGTGCGTCGAATTCTGTACATGATAGTTCAATTCGGACTCCTACTCCACAGACGTTGTTTTTGATACCTTTGTCGTCAAATTCAACATAAACAGCCTGTGGCAGTTCTCCGGGTTCCAACTGGTCCCTCCGAAGAGCTGGCCACTCAATTGTTCTTATTATTCCCATTGCTCCATTGACAAGACCATGGTTAACGTTCAAATTTCTCCGCAACATAACTCGAGATCCTAACCCAATTGTCGAATATTTTACGATTCCTCCAGTTTTGTTTGGGTCATCAGAAACATACAAATCTTTAGGTTTTTGACCATATAACTATGACCGTTATTACAATTATGAAAAAAAAGAACAAAAAACCGAAATGCGTGAAATAGATAGGGTATTGCTTTTTAAGCTTACTTACTTTACAGTTGTTCTATTAAACGACTATACCAAAAGGAAGAGGTTGTTTGTTACCTCAGAACTCCATCAATTCTTAACCGATTTGGAAAATTATTTTTTTGTTTGGGTTAATATGATTTTCGTTTGGTCTCATTGTAATTTTATTGAGATCTGATAAGTAACTTCAGAGATAAGCACCGCAAACTTGTTACTGAAAGTGACTAACGCGGCATGTAAAATCGTTTTTTTTTTCGATTTGTACGATCATAAATTATTTGTTATAAATATATTTTGAATCTCCATTTAAAGACCTTTAATTCGATACCCCACTCCATAGGTTTCGAAAAAAAAAATTTTTTGTTTCCTAAATTTTGTCGTCTGAAATCCGCCATTTTGAATTTTTCAATTTTTTATGTTTTCGTTGACACTCGCGCTAGCATGGCAAATCTATTGACGTGCCAATTATCAAAATCGGCCCACGCGTTTGGTCTCTAGTGTGCCACAAAGGAACAAACATACATACATACATATATAGACTGATAAACACATTACCTCTCCTTTGCGTCGCGCAATCGGGTAAAAAGAACCGACTTCAATGCCGCGCAATTCATTTTCAGTACCACTTTTAAGGTGTTTATCTCAATATCTCTGGAGATACTTATCAGACCTCGATAAAATTACCATGGTACCACACTTGGGATATCTCCATTCCAACAAAAAAAGAATAATCAAAATCGGTTCATAAACGACGAAGTTATTCGCGAACAAACATAAAATATATATATATATATATATATATATATACGGTCGAATTGAGAAACCTCCTCCTTTTTTTGAAGTCGGTTAAAAAACTATTTAAACTGATATAAATAAGTAAAATGTTATAAGTAAAAAACAGAACTGTGTTATAACTTATGTATTATGTAACAAGGAGCTGGAGATCGAGCTCAGTGGCGTGTCATACTGGCTGTCAATTATGATGATGATTTCAGTTTCTAATACCTAACAATAATTATGTACATATGTATTTCCCATCAGTCCCGGTCATGCCTCGGCGAGCGGTCATCACTCGACATCATTATACCAACGCAAAAACACTAATAACCCATTGTTGGCTCCGAAACAATCGCGACTCGCTCAAATCGCTTTTTTCGCTCGATTGTAATTTTGATCCGACGATAATTCGACTAAATTGCTCGAGACGATTGTGCAATGTTGTTTGGATTTTATTTTTGGATTTTGATATATCACATTTGAAGCGGTAAATGGTGCTGAACGATGTTTGACTTAAAACCACTGGAAAATTAAAGCCTATGGATTTTTTTAACCGATTTCTACCGGTTTTGAAGACCTCGGTGTATTTTCACAGGTGATAGGAGCATTATGTCGATGTATAGCCTGACTTACTACCAAAAACAGACCGCGTTTATCGCTTGCCACATAACGAGATAGTAGTCAAATGATTAACGAAAATAATAGGTACATAGGTCCTTCGTTAGCAGTATTTTCGTAAATTTTCTAATAATTGTTACGAAATTTCTATCAGAATGTTTTGCAAACATTCTTGCGACGTCATAGCAATGACGCTATGACGTCGATGTTTGCAAACAATGCACGATTTCATTGATACCATGTCAGCGAGTCTAACCTCATGAGTAATGTAGTGTCTAACCACGACATTTCAGAGTGGCGGGTAAGTAGCGCGCAGAAGCGCACTTTTGATTTTTTTCACGTCCGCGGTCAAAGGGCTACGAAAGTTGCCATAGTAGTCTCATCAACCAAAAAAGAGCTGATAATATTTAAACGGCTGAACGGATTTTCATAAAACAAAGCTAAGTACACTCTAGATCAAGACACATATCCAACAAAAAAATACTAAACCAAAATCGGTTCATCCGTTTGGGCACTACGATGCAACAGACAGATACACACATACACAAACACACACGGCAAACTTATAAATCCCCTTATTATTGCGTCGGGGGTTATATACTCATCCATTTTTATTAGCAACATTTAGCATCTAAATCCATCGTCTACCCTAAACCTAACTGATGCACAACACTTCCCTTTCCTTGCCACATCCTGGACGCAGCGCAGACGCACAATACAAACAATCATCCCATCACACAATGGATCGTTACCATTCTACTTGGGTACTGCTGCTACGCCTGAAATATGTCTGGGATATGTCTGGCTGCCATTTTGCTGTACTTCAGGGCATCCGGGCCAGATCTGAAGAAGTATTTGTTTAGATCAGAATCATAACCACTTGTATTCGTGTAATTTGTTAGTCATGCAAATAGTGCCATGACTCAATATTTTAGCGCAGCAAACAAATTTAAATCATGTATTAGTAGGAAACAAATTGAAATAGGTTTGTCGTTTTTTTAACGATCTTAAATTATAAGAGACACGAATGTATGCTTAAGATTTTAATCAGTATTTTAATCCATTAAAAGTGGATGTGTGAGTGAAGGATCATTATAACTCACCCACATTCGTAGGCTTTAACCTACCCGTGATCTCTGGGTGGTACTAAATACTACTAAATAGATAAAAACTGTTTGAAGGCTTCGGCCGTTGCTTGAACTAATGCTACCTCATTGTCACCCACGGAAGGTTCATTTTTATTTACCCACGGTCGTGGGCATTAACCTACCCGTGATCCCTGGGTGGTGTTAAATGGATGAACACTGGTGGTAGGCTTCGGCCGTGTCTCGAACCACCCATAGGACAAAGACATAAGACAAGACTAACTCATTCATCAAGGTCCAGCAAGTTTGTAAAACATTAAAAGGTCAGCTACCCCTAATACCTGTGTTCTAACTTTACAACTTTTACTACGTTGAGCATTTACGAGTTTCCTCATTTATAAACATTAGTTACTTAAACGCAGCATTGTTTTGTAACAAGGATCTTTATTATTCAGTCAACATCAATGGATTTGTTCCGTCATGGCGTCTATTTGAAGTCTAGACTTGAAAGGAACTATTTCTAGATATTTTCAGTGTGTTACCGTAAATATGGAGTAAGTGCTTGATTATCCAGGATTGGACTGTTTACTATTTGGAAGATGGGTTGAGACAGACAGACAGTCATGCTGCTTTACCCAGATGGCTACAAAATTGGAATCCTAGTTTCGGTCTCTGATTATGATTTAAATTCTAGCCTAGTTTGTTAATGCAGGCCGTTTATTTTATATGATACTAGCAGCCCGCCCCGGCTTCGCACGGGTAGAAAATATGCCTACAAAATTTGCATCAGTTTGTTGCATCGAATATAAAATATTAACATATTTAACAATCACCGTCATATTTCAACCAATTTACACAAAACCTTAACGAATTATGCACCTAAGACCTAAACCATCCTTATAAACACTCTGGCTATTGGTGAAAACCGCATGATAATCCGTTCAGAAGCTATTGAGATTATTGCGAACAGACAGACAGACGCAGTGATGGACATTGTTTTATAATAATTACGTAGTGATATTGGACGGCCCTTTGGCGTAAAGGATAGTTACCCTGATTCTGACCCGAGGGTCGTTGGTTCTAATCGTAGCTATATACCTACCAATGAAAGTTTAATGTGCATTCATAAATCATGGGTTTTCGTGGGATCATTAAATCTATCAATAATTAAGATAGTTTAAAAACTAAAACAACTGACTTCAATGCCCCGCGAGTCAATTTCAGTAGCAAGTTTGAGACGTTTATCGTCATATCTCTGAAGATACTTATCACATCTCAATGAAATTACAATGGGACCACCTCGAAAACGTATCCTACCGATTACAAAAATAATCATTTAAATCGGTTCACAATTTACGGAGTAATCGCGTAACATACACACACAAAAAAAAGAAAGAAAAAGAAACATACAGACAAATTGAGAACTTCCTTCTTTTTGGAAGTCGGTTGAATAGTAGCTAGTAGAACATCTGCCGCCGTAACCTTACGGCGTTCCCCGACGCAAAAAGTAAGGGTATTATACGTTTAACGTGTGTATCAGTGTGTCTGTCTGTAGCATCTTAGCACCCAACCGGATGAACCGATTTTGATTTAAAGTAGGGGTATTATACGTTTAACGTGTGTATCTGTGTGTCTGTCTATAGCATCTTAGCATCATACCAGATGAACCGATTTTGATTTTATTATTACTTACTTACTTACTGCACTGGCGCGCTGACACCAAAGTGGGTCTTGGCGTCCGACATTAAGAGACGCCATTTCTCCCTGGATTGCGCGACCTCTTGCCAATCGGCCACCTGAAGCTGGTTCAGTTCTTTTTGGACTACATTTATATTTTTATATTTTATTATTGATAGTTTTTTTTTTATAGATGACTTCATCTTGAGTTTTTATTCGTGCTTTTTTTTATTAGCTTTATTTATATTATTTAGCTTTGATTCGTGAAAATTCGTTTAATCTTTATAAAATTATGAGCTTTAATCAACTTTCATAGCTTTAATCAATTCGAAAATCTTCTTCTTCAACGATATTGTAAGAACATGGAAGCATTGACCTGATGCTGGGACATCTCGTGGACTCTTCAGAAAACTCAAATCCTCACCAACTTACAGCTTAGATTTTAAATGTCGTGTTTAGAGTCATTGGAATGCTTTTAATGAAGAAAAGATTATACATAGATCAGTCGGGGTGGTTTAATATATTATATTATATTTATAGATCATTATTATTTTATACAATAGATCATATTATTATACTATATTGACTTCAAATTGATTGTGATCGGTGGGGATCTACAGAAAAGCTAAGCTATAATAATATGTTTCTAGTAACTATGACCTATTCTGTGGTTTCACTGCAAATATTTTATTAATTTTGCGATGCGCGTATGTGAAATCCGTGATATCTTCTAGAGTTTTCATTTTAATTATATACTGTAAAGGACAATTTTAATCTATAATATGTGGCCAAGCTAATTAACGTAATTATTTGGATAAAGATTAATACTATATACTTGAAAATAGCCCTGGAAGTTTTGTAATATTTTTTAACAAAAAATTAAAGATTAAAATGGTTACTGTGAGTCAACTTTGAGAGATAGACATATACTGTCGCGGACTTTTTTGTAGGTCTTATTAAGTTGTATAACTCTTCTATAGAAACCATTCTTCCATCTGTTTTCAATTGAGCAGCGTTCGTAAGAAAAGTGTTTTTTCGACCGTTTTTTTGTCGACTTAGGTTGCAAATTAGGTCTCCACGAATGTACCTTTGATTTAAATGGGATAATATATAGCTTATTTTAATTTCGAAAGTCCATTCTCTATAATTGTGAAAGAATTTTTTAAATCGGTCCAGTAGTTTTTGAGCCAAATCATTACAAACATACAAAAATACAAATGTTCTCTCTTTATAATATTAGTATAGAAGTATAGATAAGGCACAAGCTTAACGTAATGATGGTAAGCGACATCGTCTTAGAAGCTCGTAAACTGGGATTGGCTGAATTTGGCGCATCACATACTGTGTATTCTACCTTCGGACATTATGAGAAGACTATAATCTTCACTTTTCCTTACCGTATCAAAGTGATATTCTGTACTTAAGAGGAATCTAATATTACATGAATTTGGTAGGTAGACGACATGTCAAGGCCAGGCACTGAAATCTTGTCTACATTCATCTTCTTATTTTCCGGTACAATTTCTCTATACCTAACCACAGAATAAGTAGTAGTACGAGTACTTTACTGTGAATGACTATGGCTGAGTTGCACCATCTTACTTTAATTATAACTAACGTCAAAAATCTGTCAAACTCCATACAAAAACACAAGTTAATAGTTATAGTTACGGTTAAAATAAGATGGTGCAACTCAACCCAAGTATATTGTCATTTACAATTAGATAAATAAAACTGGCCAAGTGCGAGTCAGCATCGCGTCTCTTATCGCACACTTAGGGAGGGTTCCGTACAATACGAAACATAACAGAGTTTCAACCTCATATATTTGATTAATTGATATTACCAAGAATATTTGGTTTGGTCGCGATCTAGAAAGAGCGTTTTTTGTATGGGGACCCCCTTTAATTTTTAACTTTATTTTGTTTTTAGTATTTCTTGTTCTAGCGGCAACAGAAATACACCATCTGTGAAAACTTCAACTGTCTAACTATCACGGTTAATGAGCTATAGCCTGGTGACAGACGGACAGACAGACAGACAGACAGACAGACAGACAGATAGACAAACAGACAGACAGACGGACAGCGGAGTCTTAGTAATAGGGTCCTGTTTTACCCTTTGGGTACGGAACCCTAAAAAGTTATATTATTTAAAGATGCGGTCGTGATTTGCCTTTCTTCGGTATAAGAAATAATGATAAATCAATTAATTCAGTTCTGCAAACTTGCAAAGGTTAACATTAACAGCACCCAATATATCAAATTTCAAGTAATTTAAACTTTGGTTTCTGAGCTCTAATTCTAATACAGGATTCATTAAACTACAAATTATTACTGAGCAGGTTAAATCTGGCCTTTACGAGCCTAGATAATCTCGTTTAGCAGTAGTTGTAGTTAAACTGGCAATAGTAAGCGGTTATTTAACTACGAGTTAACTGCGAATTAAACTATCTAGGACCAGGATAATGGCAACACGCCAAATGGGAAAGATATGAGTACTGAGCCGATAGTTAACTTATTATCTACTAACTGAGTGCCAAATTGGTACTCAAATTTTATTCTTAGTTATTTTTTACTTTTTACATTTATTTTTTAAGTTTTTACTTTTTACATTTTTATTTCTATTTTTTTATTTTTGTGCATTGTATTTTGCCTGACAAATATGGATCCATGTGTCTGAAATAATGAATTATTATTATTATTTATATATACCGCATGTATATGTATATGGGCAAATTAAATATTTGCACTTACACTCGCCAAATTACATTAAATAGATCATATTCAATAAAAAATATTATAGATATAACAGAAACATAACTTATTGCATTGAATTTACAAAAAAAAACAAAGGTCAATTAAGCCATTCAGCTTTCATCTAGACATCGAACGTCACACTTAAAACACATGTTTAATTCCCCTGATTAATGTAGGGTTGCCAACCGTACTATTACGAGCAACCCAGTGGATGTTTCAGTACTTCAGACAATTTTTATTCAAAAAATTGTGAAATAATGAAACATAGTAGGTAAGTACAATGAAATGAAGTGCGTGTATGTGGTATAGATTATATGATGTAACATTTAAGTATAAAGAAGTGAGAGCACACACATAATTCTTTAATAGTTTTTTTTCTTAACGTTTTACACGTTCCACTGCATGGCAAAAGGGGAAGACCTTTGCCTGATAGTATATTTATACGTGAATAAAGTTTATACATGAAATAGTATTATATGACAGTTTTATTACCATTTTAAACTCATAAACCGCAGTATTCAATTATACGAAATGAGTTAAGCCTTGAAGCAATAGTATAAAAAAAAACTTGCCAGTCCCAAAAAAACCTACGCTAATATTGCCATTGACAACCGCAAGTTACCCTAATCGTTTAATATCGGAGTCCTAAACAAACTCAAACAAAAAATGAGCATACCATTTGAAAACGAAACGAAAGCTCACATGTCATCACATAAATCCTTTTTGCAATAAAATCATGACATAGAAACTTTTTTGTCGAAAGGAAAGATGTATGAATGGCCAGGGCGACAGCAAAAAAAAACAGGTAGGTTCTTTTTGTAGCCACGATGTCTGCCGTAAATCGTGATCCATTGAAACGGGGAGTGGAACGGATCTAAAAAACTTGATACAAAACCAGATTAAACCACATAGGATAAAAATGTGGTTTATTTTATTTATTAATGCATGCTGGTGTTACTTCTTTCTTAATTATCAAACCGATATTTGCTCTGCGTACAAAGTAAAAACTGTAATACTAAATATGTATAAAACTTAATATACCTGCACAAAACCTTTGTCTTAGACTTACTGTAGTTGACTTTATTTAACATATAATGACTTACTTAATTTAAAGTTATTCCTGAAATTCCATCTATCCTGGGGAAGTTGATTCCCTGGAGCGATGTTCTAAAGTTAAAAAGTTTGTAATAAGGGGTTTATTGCTATTATATTATTTACAACGCCATCTTTTATCACGAGCTGTAAAACAAGTTGAACTGTTACTCCATCTTTAAGACTTCCGGAGTTGTAAACGCGTCTCGAGAGACCAGAGGTTAAATGGAGTTTATTTAAGGAAATGGCGCAGTTTTATACAAATTCCAAAAATAGTATTTTTTAATAATCCTTCAGTTTTTTTCGGGATCCGTACTAAAAAGAAAAAGGAACCCTTATAGGATCACTTTGTTGTTCGTCTGTCCGTCTGTGATACAAGATATAACCGGCTTTGTCGCATATTTTGCAATTTTACATAAGGAATAAACCTTGAACCTAGAATCATGAAATTTTGCCGAAAAGCAAGGTCTTGTTAAGGAAAAGGCCGAAACCGTAAATATGTATGACGGTGCATTGAGTTTTTGAGAGTGGCAACAAACGGAATTGACGTTGACAACTAACAGCGAGCGGCTGACAGTGACGTTTGTGCCACTCTGACACAACCCCGGACTCTAGTGTGATGAACAAAAAGCGAAGCTACGGAATGGAGATCACACAATCCATTTGCATCGCGCGGAGGCACTACGTGTTCGGTGGAGTGTCTGTGTAGAATTAGTTGAGGCGTTGTCCTTCTCCTTGCCCGATTACCTACGTCCAAAGTACGTTCGGCAGCCTATAATGAACCCGAATACTGATGGGGGTACTCGCGTGCCTTCATGTATTTTAATAACCAAAAACGATATTTTACTATTACAAACTTATTTACAAAAAGTATTAAAAAGTATTATTATTTTATTACTTATTTATTAACAAGTCAAAAGTACTTATAACCGGCGAGCATGTATGAAGGCGCTCATGAAAGTGGAAGAAGCGAAAGAGGTATGTCAGGATCGTAGCATGTGGAAAGAAGTAGTCTCTGCCTACCCCGACGGGAAAAAGGCGTGATTGTATGTATGTATGTATGTACAAACTTATTTTTTGCGGTTGGTACATTAGCTGTGCCTACTTACTGCTTAGGCATTGAACAGCAGTCTAGGTATCGATGAGCATAGTTCAGTTTTACCTTTATCCTAGTTTGACAAGTTCATACGGAACCCTCGGTGCGCGAGTCCAACTCACATTTGGCCAGTTTTTTGTGATATGGGCGAATATACTGAACTCGTTAAGCCTAGAATGTCAACTCAACAAACAAGGAAGCTATTTATGCAAACCAATCAAAGTGTTGCATAAATACGAACGCGGGTACCACAACAATAAATAGTGCGTCTAGCTTGAATTGAGATAAGGTCATTTAACACCTTTCATCTTATTTTATTCTACAGATTCTAAGAATAAAAAGGTGCAATAATTAGTAGTCCATTTTACAAAACAACGCGCAGCTTCGGCCCCAAGAAAACTGGTCCCAGAGGCGTTGGCTCAAACAAAACAAAAGGAAATATTAATTTATAGTCAAGACCACGGGGAGCGAGAAATAATAGACTTTATAGCTGATGTAAATTCATTGTTTGCGAGCGTGGTGGAAATCATAATAGCCATCGAATTTTCTTATCAATTTAGCGTAGGTTTAGAAGGTACAATTTGGTGTGTCAACTCAAGACACTGACAAATTTTACTGCGGTTAACTTTTATACAGATAAAGAAAATAATTAAGACAGTTTAAAAACTAAAAAACCGATGTCACATGCCGCAAGAGTTAGTTTTTATTTTTTGGTGCAAGTTTGAGATGTTTATAGCCATATCTCTGGAGATACTTATCAGATCTTGATACAATTTTAATGGAACCATCTTGAAGATAAAACTCATGACAAAAATGATCATTCAAATCGGTTCACAATTGATCGAGTAATTGCTTGACAAACATACAAAAAAACATACAGGCGAATTGAGAATCTCCTCTTTAATCCAGTTGTAAGATAATCTTCGAAATTAACACAATACAAGTAACAAAATTAAAATTTTGAATAAACACCTACGACAATGTCCTTTAGAAAGTTAACGTCTTAAGATCTATCTAAGAACCACCACTGATTAATTACGAACCGTTTAAAGACAAAATCGAACTAGTTTTGATGTAAAATGGCAACATGGATTTGCACACACAAATGTTTACTGCATCGCTCCTGGTGAGTGGACACCGTAACACCTATTTAAGAACATGCACCAATCAAACACAAACCCATAACTGAAAACTGCATCAAAATCGGACTAGTCATTTTGAACAAAAATGGCAACATCGATTTGCACCAACAAATGATTACTGCAGCGCCCCCTGGTGAGTTATCACCGTAACACCTATCTGAAAACATGCACCAATTACACCCGAATCCATAACTAAAAACTGCATCAAAATCGGACTAGTAGGTTTAGAGAATAATGGCAACATGGATTTGCACACACAAACAAACAAACAAACATCCTCTCACCCCAAACGCATATACAGTCTCCGTTCCGTCGTGGGTAAAAAAAACAGCCATCTATGGCTCCTAATTGGAAGCAATTAAATCAAATGCTGTAGGGCGCCTTGTCGTAATGTAGAGCACAACACAACATTCCCAAGTCCCACCCCATTTTTCTAACTGTAGGCTAACTAGCTTTCCGCTTTTATCTAAAAGAACAAAACCATGTTCAACGAATGTAATAGAATTAGCTTGAAGTCCTGTCACGCTACTTGTACTGACACCGTGTGGGCGTCTTTAAATGTCGTCGATGAATGTTCACCACATAAATCATACCACAAACAATAATACACTTCAACATATTGTCATAAAGGTGTTTATTGCTTGTACTATCTATATGTTTGAGACTATCTTGCAAATCTTAAACACATTATACACTTGTTAATTATGGAGATAATTAATTTTACGATGTCGGACATCAATTTAGATGTCACGAGTCGTATCAGAAGTGCTTGTTTCAGAAGTAGATGTTTAAGATACATTTACAATGAAGAGACGCTTATATAATGTACTATTAACATCGTCAAAAACTGTTTTGTGGTGTAACAATATGCGATCTTATTATTCGCAGCGATCTCATACAGACCACTTTTCAATGGATACTTGGCAAAATGCATGTATCTACAAAAATATAATTATTTTAAGTGGCCATGAAAACCACCTCATAAAGCTGTTTAGGGAGTATTCACCATGTTTTATTTATATTTCTTTCCATCTACAATTCATCCGTAATATAGTGCTTGCCAAATATCCGACATATCGGAAACCCAATAAAATAAACTGGCCAAGTGCAAGTCGGACTCGCACTCGTAGGGTTCCGTACCACATATTATTATTATATTATATTATTATTAGAGTATTTTATAAGATCGAGCAAAAAATACCACTATCATTTTTCGCCAGCAAAAAATAATAATTTTTAAACATTTTATTTCTTATAACGCCATCTAACGTCTAACAAAGGTATTAGGGACATTTCAATATAACGCCATCGACATTTCAATATAACGCCATCTATGGGACGTTTACCTAACGAAGCGTTCATAGATAGCATGAAATGCCGAAAAAAAACACGTTTCTTGTATGGGGACCCTCTATTATCTTTAACTTTATTCTGTTTTTAGTATTTGTTGTTATAGCGGCAACAGAAATACATCATCTGTGAAAATTTCAACTGTCTAACTATCACGGTTCATAAGATATAGCCTGGTGACAGACGGACAGACAGAAAGACAGACAGACAGACGGACAGACAGACAGGCAGACAGACAGACAGACGGACAGCGGAGTCTTAGTAATAGGGTCCCGTTTTACTTTGGGTACGGAACCCTAAAAAAGAACGGTAAAAATTAATAAAAGCTTAACCTTGCAACTCGTGGATGGTACGTCATCCAGGCCGGAAGACATAAGGCATGTGATCGATGGTGCATGCAACCACGCACGGATGGACACAGACGTACAAGTCGCGTACTTACTAGTATGTCATCTGTGGTACAAGACACTCGATGTGACTCGATACCTCGAATGCGTAGCTCTTCATGTGATTACTAGACACTTTACTATAGTCCGGCAATCTCGTGCGCGACCTTCCTGCGGAGTGACAGACGGTGGCGGGGACGAGGTAGCGGTAGTAACTATTATATAATCGGTGACACGGCTACACATGCTTCCCTTCCCCGCTACACCACCCGCTACACGCTGCCTCGTCCCCGCCACCGTCTGACACCCCGCGGGACGGTCGCGCACGAGATTGCCGGACTATAGACTATATTATAAAAGTTTGCAACTGTAGTTTAAGTAATATATTTTCAGTTGTGAATGGTTAAATCTGTGTAGAAATCATTATCTATAGCGGATTTAACAGAAAATAATGTTCTGTTTGACCCGGCTTGTTTATGTTTAAGAAATATCAAAAGATTATTCTTATGTCTTCTACTTATGCGTTTTAGTTTCTTAGCGGTCACCTCTGTCAGAGCGGACACAACGCAGCGTCCTACGTGCGCAATCTAGGCGGCGATCAGATAGCGCAGTAGTATTTGTATCGACTGGTTCACACCAAGCGCGATCAGAAAACTATTGAAAAGTACTGAGTTCGCGCCCGCAAATCGCAGGACGCCGCGGTGTGGCCGTACCTTACGAGCTGAATGTTGGTGAGCCGAGAACCTACGTTACAGTTCTTATGTAAAGAGGCTTTAAACCCAGATAGTATCCATTATAAAAAATATTAAGTACTAATATATTGCAAGCAAAACGTTGAACGCTTTTTTCGATCTTTAAGCGAAATTTTTCTATACCTAGTACAAATTATGATAAAATAAGTTACGAATCAAAAAAGCTATAGATACGCAACTAATCTATTATTATATATTAACGATTAAAATCAATATAACTATCAAGAAGCTCATTTAACGTGTACTTTAGTCGAGCCTACTTTACTATCACATTAAAGTTTGAACGCAAATTTAATAACCTGCTCTGGAGTCTGGACCTCCCAAGATCACAGGTACAGTCAGCATCAGCATGATGTGACGGTGTGTAAAGGTTACACTTCATTAAAGCGATATTGACATAAGTTGTTTTTAGGGTTCCGAACAAAAAGGTTACCAACGGAATCCTATTACTGAGACTCCGCTGTCCGTCTGTCTGTCTTTCTGTTTCCAGGCTGTATCTCATAAACCGTGATAGTTAGACGGTTGAAATTTTCACAGATGAAATATTTCTGTTGCCGCTATAACAACAAATACTAAAAACAGAACAAAATTAAAAATTAAAGGGAGTCCCCACACAAAAAACGTGTTATTTACTATAGCGCCATCTATGAACGATTGTTTACCTTATTAATAATATTAATTGCCTACCCTAACACTTTTTTGCTAACGTTCACTTAGTTGGTGTTAGAAGTTCGTTAGATATTCGTTAGATGGCGTTGTAGTTAATAAACATGTTTAGTATTAACTCGGTAATATTCGGTAAGATTGTAGGGAGAGTTGCTCTCTGTGAATTGGACTAAAGAAAGTTGCCCACCGTTGATACAGTTTACGGTAAAATAAATTGCTGGACGACCAACTTCATTAGAGTAGTTTTTATCGTCGATGGTTTAAACTGCGAATGGACGTTAGCGTAAAGGGTAGACTTCTATCCGAGAGGTCGCGGGTTCAAAATTCTAGCCTTGCACCGAGCACACACACGTGACACAAGACTCTCGAAAAAGGCACACAGATTCATAAACCCACACTACCTCAGTTTGTAAGCCCCAGCCGCCAATTACCCAATTAGAACAAAATCATTTGGGCCAGTGACATACTATGTTACCATTACAATAAAAATATTCGCGCATGACGTAACAGCAATTTACAAAAGCAAGTGTCATTACAAGTCCATTGACAGTGTCATAGCGGCAGACAGTAGTGTACAGTGTCACGAGTACTCAGCATTATATGATGCTGCCAATTACGGACTGTCCCTCCCTCCTCTGTTTATATAGAGAATTGTAATAGTCGGTGATTTAGAGGGGCTGGGGCGGTAGGGTTGCCAAAACTGCAGGGGATAATTAAACAGCTCTAACTCATAGGTTTATAATGCTTAAGTTCACAAAAAGAGCTCAGGATATGCTGTCATTTTAGTGTTGGTGTGAGAGGCAGATAGAAAGAGAGGGAGAAGAGGCAGCAGTCTTTGTAAACTAGTATATTTTGTATGGTTGAGGTTGGCCAGAGACGCGTAAATAGTGCGACTAGCTAAAGCCATGACCACAACCTACCTGAAATTAAGAGTATTATCGTTATAATAGCATTATCCGTAATTACTTGTACCATGCTCTTATTTTAGGACAGTCCTTGTTAAATCCACGCGATTGTCCTGAAATACGAACACGTGTCTAAAACATTCACTTTTCAGTCCAACAACGCCGAAGAAAAGAAGATGCACCTAAACCAGATAATCTCTCACTGATCGCATTTATATAACTAGCTGTTGTTCATCCTAAGGTTGTATGGTAGAGATCACAATAAGCGATACGACCGCCCATTGTCAAAATTATCTAATCTTAACTATTAAAAAAATAAAAGTCGCTGTCTGTACGCTTAGATCTTTTAAACTCCGCAACGGATTTTAAAGCAGTTTCCAGCAATAGATAGAGTGATTTAAGAAGAAGGTTTACAACTAGTATTAAACGCGGGCCAAGCCGCGGGGTGCTGCTAGCAATTAATATATACTTGTTTTTAGATTTATTATTTGTTTGGTATGCAATAAAGTGTTCATCTATCTATCTATCTATCTATCTGATAGACCTGTCATCTGACAACCCTAAATAAAGTAGAATAAACAATAGTCCAGTCACGGCACGGTCCGCTACACGCGCGAGCTTCGTTTGGGATGCCGGTAGATTCTATTCAGACGCTATTGTATTGTCGAGGACATTTTGGAATTTCATAAAATTATGTGGTGCCGGCAATTCTAAGACCAAAGCAATTGCGGTCGCAGAAATTGTCGCAAAATGCTGCTATGACTTGATTTGTTGGGTAGGTTGGTAGAGCGGCTTTTAGAACCAGCGATGGATATTACAAGTCGGCTATAATACGTGTCACTAAACATGAGACTTGGCAAACCACGTAGTTTATATTAAGAGACCTATGATGTCTCTTTATATAAGGGCTGAGGGTGAGGACATAAAGAGGCAGGTTCCCGGCGTAGACATCCGGTAAAGATCCGTACTGGTATAATTTAAGATCGTTTAAAAAACTAAAAGAACCGACTTCCAACGTCACGCTAGTCAAAGTAGCTAGTAGACGTAGTAACTATTACATAATCTGTGTCAGTAGTACACATGTTGATAAATTAAAAACGGCTCGGCCAATGGGAGCACCTGGGAACGGTGTGGAACAGAAAAAGAATTTTCCAAATCATTGCAGGCATCTTCGAGTAATCGGTGAACATAAATTAAAAATAACCGGCCAAGTGCATGTCAGGCCACGCGCAGTGTAGGGTTCCGTAGTAGCCTGTTATTCAATGCAAGTCTTTACCCGTTATAAACAAGCAACAAGGTACTCCGTCTTTGTCACTTTAAAGGATTTTTTCTAAGGATTTTGTATTTGATACAAAATTATCCAACACTCAAGTTCAACGACTATTACTGCTAAACTAATAAAGTTATCTTAACCGCTATAATTTTTCTTTAAAGTTCATGAAATGCGCTATTATCACGAATTTTTCCAGATTTTTCAAGCCAGTAGTTTAAATTTTAGAGGGGGAGGGGGAGACGCCCTACTGGAACAAAAATTTGCAAAGTTTAATATTTCGTAAATGGAGCATTCAATCGAAAAATGGTATTAGCAACCCTTAAGTCATTTTAAAAGACCTATTCAACGATACCCCACACGATGGAGTAGATGATGAAAAAAAATTAATCCCACTTCTCATATAGGGGAGCTACCCTAAAAAAAATATTTTTCAAAATTTTATTTCAGCACTTTGTCGGCGTCATTTATTTACATACCCCCACAAAATGACAGCTTTCTAGTAGTAACGGTCTCTTAGCAAAACCTCGGACATACAGACAGACGGACATGACGAAACTATAAGGGTTCCTTGTCAGGACTACGGAACCCTAAAAAAGATTCCGACGAATTGAGAACCTCCTCCTTTTTTTAAAGTCGGTTAAAAATATTCAATTTTCCATCATTTTCTGCAGCCTGTTTCTTTGTGTGCGAGCGCATATGATAACATTGTAATATTTTACCAGCATGGATCGGCACCGGTTCGTCTGCGCGCTACCTGGCACTTTATGTCCTCACCCATCATCGGGCCGCGGAAAGAGCCGATTCAATGACGCCCGGTACCTTCCCGCCTTTGACCTCATACAAAAAATTTAATAATACATCTATCTAATATATAAAATTCTCGTGTCAGAGTTTTCGTTGCCATACTCCTCCGAAACGGCTTGACCGATTTTGATGAATTTTTTTGTGCTTATCCGGTATCTATGAGAATCGGCCAACATCTATTTTTCATCCCCCTAAATGTTAGGGGTAGTCCACCCCTAAATTTTTTTTTTTATTTTTTAGACAAAATTTTTAATTTCTATTTTTTTATGACAGATACAACATACAAAAATACATACAATCCTCAATTTTCACCCTTCTACGATCAACCCTTATTTTTTAATAGCCATTTATTTATATGGCAAAACAACGTTTGCCGGGTCAGCTAGTACATATATACTTTCTTACATATTTAGCATACTATTTTTCTTATCCATAGATAATCTTAGGCCCTTACCCTTCAGCCAATGAAGTAGATCCATACCTGCACATGAGTATAATCCCGGCAACGGCCAGCTGTTCACGTCTGCCAGAGTATCAGGTTACACATGCAAATATGCATTAACACGGACAATTAGCGATCTTGTTAAGTGATCTAATGCTTGTGTGAAGACGTCTGAGATGGAGCTTATAGTGAAAGTACATAGTCTTTTAACAGACTTAAAAAAAGGAGGAGGTGCTATGTTCCACTGTATAGATATTTTTTTAGGGTTCCGTACCTAAAGGGTAAAACGGGACCCTATTACTAAGACTCCGCTGTCCGTCAGTCTGTCTGTCTGTCTGTCTGTCTGTCTGTCTGTCCGTCTGTCACCAGGCTGTATCTCATGAACCGTGATAGTTAGACAATTGAAATTTTCACAGATGATGTATTTCTGTTGCCGCTATAACAAGAAATACTAAAAACAGAATAAAGTTAAAAATGATAGAGGGTCCCCATACAAGAAACGTGTTTTTTTCGGCATTTCACGCCATCTATGAACGCTTTGTTAGGAATACGTCCCATAGATGGCGTTATATTGAAATGTCGATTCCTAACACCTTTGTTAGACGTTAGATGGCGTTATAAGAAATAAAATGTTTAATAAATATTATTTTTTGTTGGCGAAAAATGATAGTGGTATTTTTTGCTCGATCTTATAAAATACTGTAGTGTGGTACGGAACCCTACGAGTGGAAGTCCGACTTGCACTTGGCCAGTTTATTTATGTATGTTCACAGATGACTCAAAGACACCTGGACCGATTTTGAAAATTCTTCTTTTGTGTGAAAGGTTATACTTTCCAGGTGGGCCCGTTTAAATTTAATAGAGATTTGACGAGTATCTCCAGAGATATGGAGATAAGCACCTCGATCTTGGTACTGAAAAAGACTAGCGCGGCATTTGAAGTTGGTTCTTTTAGTTTTTTTTTCTATTAGGTAAAAGGATTTTAACACAATAGTAGTTATACTCCGTTGCTGGTGTGTTCTCCTCCATATGAGCACCTTCAAACTTCACAAGATATTGCATAGAACATTAAAGATCAACACCAACATATCGATGGCTTCATAACAAATGGGCGTACAAGCAAAAATGGCGTTTTAAATTTTCGAATGCTATAGATAGTACAAAACACGCTTTTGCTGTACGCCCATTTGTTATGAAGCCCTCGATATAAATGCGAAAGTTAGTTTGTATATTTTGTTTATTTGGGACTTCTTCACGGTCAAACGGTTGGATCAATTTAGCTGAAATTTTGCACACGGATAACCAGTATTATGAATTTTTATATATATAAATATTAGGGAAAATATAATATATAATTATATTATATAATTCAAATAACATATATATATATATATATATATATATAAACTATAGGATACTTTTTAACGCAGGCGAAGGTGCGGCGTTCGGCTAGTATATCATAAAAGTAAAGTCTACTTTAGAATAGCGAGAAAAACTGTCCACATCATTTCATAGAGTCAATGAAAACTAAATTATTCCCTGATTATCATAAACGTCGTCTCGAGCACATCCTACCCCCAAATGTCTTCATCAGTTTCATTAGACGCCGGTTCATTTGCATTTAAAGCGCTCAGCGGACGCGATAAAGTATTCTTTTGAAAAGCCATAAATTAGCGAAATAAATTACTTAGTCGTAATTAATTTTATGGGGCCAGAAGTGGCCCGAAGTACCCGTCTACGTGAACGCACGCGCGCCAGGAAATACCCCCTTAATTAAGATATTGGCCCATTATAGACCTATTGATGTAAATAGCAGGAAGAGCTTCATATTAAACAAAAATAAACTGGCCAAGTGCAAGTCGGACTCGCACTAGTAGGGTTCCCTACCACACTACAGTATTTTATAAGATCAAGCAAAAAATACCACTATCATTTTTCGCCAGCAAAAAATAATAATTAATAAACATTTTATTTCTTATAACGCCATCTAACGTCTAACAAAGGTGTTAGGGATCGACATTTCAATATAACGCCATCTATGGGACGTTTACCTAACTAAGCGTTCATAGATGGCGTGAAATGCCGAAAAAACACGTTTCTTGTATGGGGACCCTTTATTCTGTTTTTAGTATTTGTTGTTATAGCGGCAACAGAAATACATCATTTGTGAAAATTTCAACTGTCTAACTATCACGGTTCATGAGATACAGCCTGGTGACAGACGGACAGACAGACAGACAGACAGACGGATAGCGGAGTCTTAGTAATAGGTTCCCGTTTTACCCTTTGGGTACGGAACCCTAAAAAAACAACGGGTTTGCTCTCCGGAAGTGCCGGCAGAAGTGAAAACTTGAACATTAACGTTGTGCATTTTGTCTACTCTCCCTCCGTCTTACGAATTGTCGATCAGGTCACGTGTCCCGACGCGAGTTTAACATTTTTTACCCATCCCAAAAAATGTTTCTACTCTCCCTCCGTCTTACGAATTTTCGATCAGGTCACGTGTCCTGACGCGAGTTGAACATTTTTTACCCATCAAAAAAGTTCATGAAGCGGCAAGAAGTTTTTTACTTCAAACATTGCGTATCTTATAATCTCTCTTTCTTTAATTAAATTACAGCGAGGTTATATACTAACTTAAGACAAAGGCATTGCCTATAACAGTTTCGTCATACAAATTAATGCAAACAACTGCATAGCTTAGATAAATAGCCAATTAACCAAATAAGTAGTTCACAATGGTAGATTAATTTCAATCAAACATAAATTTGAATAATTAATGTTCCAATTATACACTTAAAATACAAACATTGTGTAATTGGGTCACAGTTAGAGAACCTCTCTTTAGACAGGTGCGCGACTTTGTAATATATATACATACATACACAAATACATGCATGCATGCATGTTGCATGACTTGTCGAATTTTAGGCAAAGTCAGTTTGATGAAAAATTGTAGCGTTTGAAAAATAAATTAAGATGATAAGACACCTAGATGATATCCAGGGTCTGATGATAAAGCTGAAAAGTAGCCACGGCATCTCTGGGATAAAATAAATTTACCCCATCGAGTTTGGGCTCGATTGATTCATCTTGGGAAGCACTTTACTCTTAGATGATGTGATGATATGAAGCTGGAAGGTGGCCATGACATTTCTGTGATAAAACAACATATCCCCAAGTTTACAAAACTAAATAAAAACGACTTAAAATTCCGCGCTATAATTTTGAGTAGCAAGTTTAAGATGTTTACCTCCATATCTCTGAAGATACTCATCAGCTTTAAAAAAATTCAATGGGACCATTTCGAAATAAACCTCTTTCGAACAAAATTTGCAAATGCATTTAATGTATGACGGACTTCCGCCCGAATATACATTAAAATATTATCGTTTAAAAAACTTAAAGAACCGACTTCAAATGCCGCGCTATTAATATTCAGTACCAAGTTTAAGGCGTTTATCTCCATATCTCTGGAGATACTTATCACACCTCGATGAAATTACCTTGGTACCACACTTGGGATATCTCTGGGTAGTTATCCGCGAACAAACATTAAATATATACATAAGGTCGAATTGAGAAACCTTCTTTTTTGAAGTCGGTTATAACATCCGAATTGATAACCTCCTCCTAAAAGTCGCGTCGGTTAAAAATTCTCCATACAAAAAATTTGGGTGAACATTAACGTTGATTCATTTTTAAAGTTCCTCATCAAATTGTACCACAACAAATTGAAATAATGTTTTATTCGTTAATGCACATAACCATATTTAGACAATCCCTTGGAACCTTGGCATTTATGTAATTTACCTTGATTGGCGCACTAACGATACCACGCCAACCTTTGAAGGTTTCTTGGATTACATGGTTTTAAAGCTTTGAACCCTGATTACATGATTGGAGGTTTTTTCTATTAATTTGAAGTATTCTTTGTTTTGGCAGTCATGTTGTCTTGTGAGTTAATGTCACATATGAAGAGCATCATCGGCCTCTCCCATGGCACGCCACTGAGCTCGATCTTCAGCTATTTGTTTCCAACCGCTGCCAGCCAGCTTGCGTATATCATCGCTCCATCTAGCTGGAGGGCGTCCCACCGAGCCGTGGTCTCCACTCTAAAACACGTCTACCCCAACGGTTATCAGTTCTGCGACAGATGTGACCAGCCCACTGCCATTTCAGCTTGCTAATCCTTTAAGCTATGTCGATAATTTAGCATGAATATTTTAATGAAGAGCATAAAATGCGGTAAATTAAGCTTTTTAATCTTATAGGCTGGCGTTTGACCATTATGTCGCGTGGTGGTAAGCGATGATGTTGTCGAAAATGGTGAACAATTATAAGCCTTACGATAAATATACGTATTCATTTGAGTTCCTTTACGTACTTGTGCTTTACAAACTTTTATTTTGTACATGAGTTGTCTGTAAAAAATCGCATTTTTACAAGCTTTTATTTAACTTGCAATGTATGTATGTAACTATGTATGTTCGGGTGGAATCTTGGAAGCTAAATTAGACCCACTTCCCGATGTCCGATTGGACTCAAATTTGGTGTACTTATGTATCTTCGGTGACAATACAATTATATGGTACCATGGAGCTGGTCTGATGATGGAGACGAAAAGTGGCCACGGCATCTCTGTGATAAATCAAAATAAAACCTACCGAGTTTGGGCTCGATTGATTCGTGTTGAAGAGAACTTTACACCTAGATGATATTTAGCGACTGGTGATGAAGCTGGAAGGTGGCCACGGCATCTCTGTGATAAAATAACGCAACCCCAGTGAATTTGGGCTCAAATGATTCGTCTTGAGGAGCACTTTACACTTAAATGATAGCCAGGATCTGATGATGAAGCTGTTAGGGGGCCATGGCATTTCTGTTATAAAGCAACATAGCCCCACCGAGTCGATTGATTTTCCGCGAAGAGCACTTTACCCATAATCACATCAAATATCCGTGCAACATTTTAAAACATCATGCCTTCTCTTAAATACTTAGGTAGTAGGTAGGTAGTCGGTATCTATACCTACCTACTAAAAAGTTAAAAATAAATTAAAAATAAAAAAATATTTTTAAAGACAAGCTTTTATTTGGGACAATGAACTAAAATGTTAAAAATAAATTCTAGTAAGTATTTGGAGTGTAGGTACTTACCTATATTCTTAAAATCTTGAGGCACTGAAGTATGGTAATTCCCTAGCCTGCAAAACGGGTAGTGCTTCAAGCTTTTAAGAATATTGGTAAGTACCTACACGCCAAATACTTACTAGAATTTATTTTTAACATTTTAGTTCATTGTCCCAAATAAAAGCTTGTTTTTAAAAATATTTTTTATTTATAATTTATTTTAATTTTTATCGCAATATCTTTTACATACAAACTTATTACATATTGATAAAGTTTAAATGGCACTCCGCATCGGTCAAACGCATAACTATCTGCCATAAAAAACTTCGGAAATGAACCCTATCAATGAAAAAAAGAATAATTCAAAACTGGTTCACAATTGGCGAAGGATCCGCGTAACAAACATAAAAAAAACATAGAGACGACTTGAGAACCTCCGCCTTTTTGGAACTACTAACGAACAGAACTGGATAAAGATAGAAGGTACATTACATAACTTTAGCCATCGCTTACGAACAATACTAGCTTCTCTAAGGGCCAATTTCACCAGTTCCTGATAATGTGTCAGATGATCTGACACATGACGCCATATAAAAGTGGTCAAAAGTCTGTCACATAAGTTCCTGATAGAGAGCTATCAGGAAGCGGTGAAACTGGCCCTAAGAGCACTACTTTAACACTAGATCATCCTTTTACAACATACCTACATGCGCACGGGCGGTGACGCATGTGATTCGTACGGTCAGCGCGCACAGTGAGAGTGTGCAAACCAGTGTATAATTATATACATAATGTAAGTATACAGTGTGTATAAGCGGTGTAAAGTGTCACCCACGCTGCTTCCTGTAAACCTTTGTCTAGCACAGGTCGGCGTGCTCACTATTGTCCTGCAGGTCAGGCCGAGTAGGAGGCGCCATGGGCTATTAATACTTACTATAAGGGTAAGTTCAGATGACAAGCGTTCAACGCGCGCGAAATTTTTGTATAATGTTCACATGACACGCGCTTGTCAGGCGTTGAACGCGCGTTGTCACGGCCGCCAAGGTTCTGTAGTACGAAAACTTAATTCTAATACTGATGAACCCTAAAATACGCTTGGCATGGCGGGTTAGCGATCGCAGGACGTAGCTCCTCGCACAGGTGATGCTGCTGTCCGTCACCGGTCTATTATCCGTGTCGAAAGCGCGCGCTCAACTGGGGCCTTATTCAGTATGACCAATGAGATAACGCGTTCCTTAACGCGCCACGTTACGTTATTGAAAAATTGTATTCTGTATGCCACACGATAGGTAAATTATACATAACGCGCGCGTTACACGTCCTCATATGTCACGATATTTTGACAGCTCAAAACGCGCTCATAACCTTACTCCACCGCGTTTTAATTGGCATAGAGAATACCATAACGCGAAGATAACGTAACACGGTACGGTAAGACTTTAAAATGGTCATACTGAATGAGGCCCCTGAATAAAATGTTTGTAGTTGTAAACTCGCGTTATCAAAACGCGCGTTGAGCGCTTGTCATCTGAACGTGCTCTAAACCTTGGCGGTATATCGTGTCATCATGCCTTTATACCTGAAGTACTATTTTTAACCCCCAACGCAAAAAGAAGGTGTTATAAGAATGACGTGTGTATTTGTGTGTCCGTCTGTGGCATCGTAACGCCCAAACGGCAGAAGCAGCAACGGCAGAGTTTTTTTTGTTTGATAGGTGTCTGGATCGAGAGTGTTCTTAGCTTTGATTCATGAAAATACATTCGGCCGTTTGACACTATTCAACATTCTTCTTGATTCTTTCCTAAATTCGCGCGTCCTACCATTTACTAAGTAGCTTACCATCATCGAGGAGAAAATCTGCCGTCATAACCTTACGTTATTTTCTGAATTTTTCTGAACAACGTAAGTTGTTCCGACAGCACGCAGCCCTTAAGAGACGTAGTATTCTAGGCCTAGCGTGTTCACTACCCTCAACCACATCATCGCTTACCACCAGGCAATATGGTGATCAAACGCTAGCCTATCAGATGTACAAAAAAACGGTGGTTGCTATTCATCCGTGAAATAGAGGCTTAATAGTTTAAATACAAGTACCTATTGAAATTACAGACGATGAGACTCGACAATATCACAAGAGTATTATTGACTTTGACGACTTTGAGGGCCCTGTGGTGTAAGTGGGAGAACGGTCGACTTTGATGCCAGAGGTACTGAGTTCAATCTCCGCCGTGCACTAATGGATTTTCTATCGAAAAATGTATGTGCGCTTTTCACAGTGGTCCTCCGGTGAAGGAAAAACATCGTTAAGAAACAAACAGCCCCCGCATGGTGGTACGACACTATCTAGTGTCCGCCTGGCCAGCTACCACCCTCAAGTTAGAAAATCTGTCGCCAAAACATCTCATATGTTCCGGCAGCTATCCTTGAGAGCTAGTTCCCAATCTAGGCCTAGCGTGCTTACCATCTTCGACCGTATCATCATTTACCAACTGGTGAGATAGTGGTTAAACGCTAGCCTATAAGATATATTAAAAAAAAACTTTCCGTCGATATTCGGGACACCTTAGGGTCGGACTAAACAAGAAAAGAGCTTATACAGCCATATAGCAGCAGTTTCCCATTACCGGCGAAGTAAGGTTAACGTACGTAAGTCATCTATCTTTGTAAGTAAGGTTAACGTACGTAAGTCATCTATCTTTGTAAGTAAGGTTAACGTACGTAAGTCCTCTATCTTTGTGCCTAGCTGCATCTTCATAGTGAACCACAGTATTGTATTAGCATTAAAAGATCAGGTAGCCCTGCAGTAACATAAAATATCCACAATACAACCGGGGGGCGCTCGCGTCATCTCAGACGGGACAATGGGACGAATGGACAGACCGATGTAAGTACACGCAGACATTCTCTACCGACAGGCAGTGGTAACAGAGGCTAGTCTTTTTAACCCCCGATGCAAAAAGGAGAGGTGTCATAAGGTGGACGTGTCAGACGTGGGTATGTCTGTGGCGTACCTAATAGCACCCAAACGGATGAACTGATTTTGATTTAGTTTTTTTGTTTGATAGGTGTCTTAATTGAGAGTGTTCTTAGCTCTTATTCATTTAAAGTTCAGTCGTTTTAAGACTGAGCATTTTTTAGGGTTCCGTAGTCCTGACAAGGAACCCTTATAGTTTCGTCATGTCCGTCTGTCTGTCTGACTGTCCGAGATTTTACTAAGAGACCGTTAATACTAGAAAACGGTAATTTTGTAGGGGTATGTATAAAAACTACGCCAACAAAGTGCTAAAATAAAATTATGAAAAATATTTTTTTTTAGGGTAGCTCCCCTATATGAGAAGTGTGGATGATTTTTTTTTCATCGTCTACCCCATCGTGTGGGGTATCGTTGAATAGGTCTTTTAAAATGACTTAAGAGTTGCTAATACCATTTTTCGATTGAATGCTCCATTTACGAAATATTAAACTTTAAAGTGCAAATTTTTGTTCCAGTAGGGCGTCGCCCCCCCTCTAAAAGCTAAACTGCTGGCTTGAAAAATCTGGAAAAATAGCGTTTTCGTGATAATAGCGCATTTCATGAACTTTAAAGGAAAACTATAGCGGTTAAGATAACTTTATTAGTTTTGCAGTAATAGTCGTTGAACTTGGGTGTTGGATAATTTTGTACCAAATACAAAATCCTTAGAATAAATCCTTTAAAGTGACAAATACGGAGTACCTAGTTGCTTGTTGATAACGGGTAAAGACTTGCATTGAATAACAGGCTACTACGGAACCCTACACTGCGCGTGGCCCGACACGCACTTGGCCGGTTATTTTTGTTGATGACGCTATAAGATCAACTTTAATAGGTCTGATCAATTCGAAATTCGGTATCTTCTTACTTCAATGATATCGCAAAAACGTGGTAGCATTGATTGATTAGTTGGTAGATTGAAAAAAAACTTTTTTTTTTCAATATCTAATAGACTAGCTTTTGACCACTAACTCACCTGTTGGTAAGTGAAGATGCAGTAGAAGATGGTAAGCACGCTAAGCCTAGAATGGGAAGTCGCTCTCAAGGATAGCTGCCGGAACACATTAGATGTTTGGCGACAGATTTTTTTAAATTGAGGGTGATAGCTGGCCAGGCGGACACTAGATAGTGACCTACCACCATGCAATACAAAATAAATACAGTCAAATTGCAAAAACTAAAAAACAAAACAACAAAAAAAAAATCATCAGGCCAAACCAACTTAAGAACAAAACGAAACCCTTTAAGTGTAAACAGAATACAAGAAGAAGCTAAAACACAAATAAATCGCACGTGCGTACTCCCTATTCATCTCAAATCCGAAACTAATGAATCAAATCCCGTCCTTTTAAACTTTAAATAAAATATTGAATAAACAGCCGGCTAATAAAAGTATGCAAATTTCTTCAAACAGACGAACGGACAACGACCAGTGTTTGTAGAGCTGTCCTTCCCTTCCCGGTCTCTAATGAAACGGGGTGATACAGGGGTCTCATGGTTTTGATACTTTACTTCTAATGACGCAAGCTGTCGCATAGTTTGAAGCTTTTGCGTACTTAAGGTACGACACATCTGAATATCGACTAATGTGAATATTAAACAAAATAATTATTTTTTGTGACATTCATCACAAATAAGCAAAACATTGGAACAAAAGTTAGTGTGCAGACTGTTAGACTTATTTTTTTCCGAAACCGTTTCAAAAACTTCCTTATAATAATTATTATTTGTGGTATACATTTGATAAACTTTTATGGCATCATACCTTAAATTTGATATTCAGTGGCTCAAAGTATTCAGTATGAACGCAATATTAATATTAGACGTGTGTGTATACATACATATAACACGGCTTTTACCATAAAATTTAATAAATCATAATCAGTGATGATGCAAACATAGGAAAATCATTTTAAAAAAATTACCATTCTGCTATCAACCCATCGTCGATGTCAAACTACTAAAATTATATAGATGTAGGTTTGCTAGCCTTACTATTACTACATGGACCTAAAAAACGCATAGTTACTAATCACAGTACATATAAAATATCATGATCCGAATGCACTGATCGTCCGTCTGTCAGCAGTGTAATATCGTTCAAAATGTATTTGCAATCACACACAAAACCCTGTTTTGAGTCCACCTTGTAATAGAGTCTACCTTTCACTGGTCACATCAGCCTTTAAAGAACCGAAAGATTTCATTGTCAAAGTATTGATCCACAAACTGAATAAGAGCTTTAAATAATAAAAGATTAAAATGATAAATAATTAAGTGAATATTCTAATTTGTCAAAACATTAAATAGACAGGCTAAAGTTAAATGACATTAAATTGAAATTGGAAAATCCCAGTCCAAACAAAGAGTTGCTAGTGCCGCGATCAAATTGTAAAATCGCAAATTTCTAATTACAAAAAGTATCAACTATGTTTAGACCCTAACTAAAGCGTGGGTGAAGCGGTTTGATAGATCAGCACTGAATGGTTTGAAATTACGCTAGTGTAACCTTTCAACCAATTTACGTTGAGCTACCTCCTTCCTCTATCTACAAGGATAGTAAGAGAATGAAGGGTTTACGGGAACTGGTCGGAGGGTCAAGTTAGTTGGCCGTTGGATAGGGTTGTTAATGAAATGCTAGGATCGGTGCTCGGTTGTGATCTATGGTGCAATAGATCAGAAAGCTATCGCTTTGAACGACCGTAAAGCTTTTTTCGTTTTGATGTGTTTATTTGTGATTTTCTTTTAACATAGTAGTCTATATTTGTCTAGTTTTTAGAGATAAGCATGGTTTAGTTAAATTGGACATTTACAAGTACTTCATGTTATCTGAAGCCATCATGGCAGTTGTTGTTAGGTAATTTTCTATTACGTATCCCGATGGAAAGTGTTTATATGGTCTAAGATAGAGATAATTGCTAGTAAGATATGGCGCCACACTAAAAGACCTTTGTGCTCCGGAACTACGGTGGATCGGTGCGAACCACCAACAGCGAACAGAGGGGTCAGTGTTGTCTCTAAAAACCTCAATATCTGAAAGTACCAGTTATTACCACCAGAAGGCAAGCTCATTTTTAGGGTTCCAATCTCAAAAGGAAAAAATGAATCCTTATTTACTTATGAGGTTACATTTTTATAGCTCATAGTATATAAAGCAATTGTATGTGATGAGATGATAATGTTTACGTTAAATATTATTTTTAAAATTAAAGTTAATTTTCTAAATATTTATGCACATTGTTACACACAATCCAAAATTTCATCGTACCGACGGTCAGCATTAATTAAAATTTCAATTAACTTAATTAGAACTTAATTGGTCAAAGCACCTGGGCATGTTTCTCAATGAGGTGCGGGTTCGATCCCGTCGGTACGATGACATTTTGGATTGTGTGTAACAATGTGTAAATTAGTGTACGGAAACTACGATTATATTATCAATATCGCAATACTTCGAGTAATGGTATTCCTATCGATTCAACCTCTTTTAACCCATGACGGGTGCAGTAAGCACACTAGATCTGCGAAGCCATGGTTAGCCTATACTGTAATGACTGCAACATGCGACACTATCGAGTTACCCGCGGACAATCGATACGTAATGATGCGATCTATTATGCAGCGAGTTGAATCGATTACTCGGTATTCGTCGGTATGCTGTAAAGGTTTGTGACTCCTGCAAAAGTTAATAGGCTCTAGGTCTCAGGGCTAGCACGGCCTTATCCCCGGGGGAAAGACAAAATTATTTCCCTGTTTTTCGCCACTGACAGGAGATCATCACAACAATTTAAACGCTTGGTGAAGTTTAACCCCGAGTTTTGATGTGGTTTCGTATTAAAAAGTTAAAAAAAAAATTGTTAAAAAGTCAGCGGGCGTTTATAATTATCGAAAAACTTTACTTATAATTTGCCTTCTCCACCAAACAAAACAAGGATAGGTGGAAAGACAAAATAATCCTCTTGCCATGCTAGCCCTATGGATAAAATTAAAATATTTAATAAACACCCTGCGTGTCTTTTAGAAAATTAACGTCATAACATCTATCTAAGAATCTTAAATATAATTTACTTGTCAATTATCTAAGCTACGAATCACCACTGATTAATTACGAACCGTTTAAAGACAAAATCGAACTAGTTTTGGAGAAAAATGGCAACATTGATTTGAACAAACAGATGTTTACTGCAGCGCTCCCTGGTGAGTTGCACCGTAACACCTATTTCGGAACATGCACCAATCAAACACGAACCCATAACTGAAAACTGCATCAAAATCGGACTAGTAGTTTTGGAGAAAAATGGCAACATGGATTTGCACACACAAACAAACATCCTCTCACCCCAAACGCATATACAGTCTCCTTTCCGTCGTGGGTAAAAATTATGTATTCTGTTTTATTCGTTGTCAAGAACATTGTCTTTTGTCAGTTTTGAGGCCCAGTAGCGCCATGAGAGACTGGTCGGCTTTGGAGCCAGAGGTTCAACAAATCTCCGCTGAGCACCAAAGGATTTTTCAATAATTCTATATGCGCATTTTACACTTCGCCATCGCCTGGCAGGATCTGCAAAGTGGTAGGACACTGTCTTGTATCCGCCTAGACAAATAATTAATTTTCCCGTCGGAAAATTGATTTGAAACATATTTTGGCACTATAAATATGAATAAGCAAAACAAAAAGAAACTTTAATATTTCATCAAATCTGAAACTAAAATTTCAGCAACACCATTGAATTCTGCTCCCATTTGACTAAAACTTCCGAAAGCTTTAACCCATCATCTATAATTAAAATGACCCTTTATTTGTCGTTACAATCGCGTACTACCCTACAAATGAAATAGTTCGTGGAAGTTTGGGGGTAGTGTGTAAACAGGGGGAGGTGAATAAATTTGGTTTGAGCTTTGACTGAAATTCACTGTTGGAAGCTTCGTGTTTAATATTGTATCAGAGCTTTGATGAACTTGTTTGATATTGGAATACTTATGTCATAAAAGTATTATTTATTAAAATACATATATTTCAAATTTAAAGTTTAAGTTCTAGTTTTTAAATGAATATATTTTAAAGTTTTGGCATTGTAATTTGTTGTGTATTGATGAATTGTAATTATCTGAGTTAAAGATCTTTTTCTAAAAAGCTTACTAGCAATGTGGGTTGCACATTACTAGTATTCTTGGTAACCCCTCCAGCTAAGCTAAATATGCTTGTGTCTGGAGTGGGTTCACGTCAATAGTGTTATGGGTGGGGATCGAACTCACGACCTCTCGATCGCCAGGCCGACACCTTAGCTATTGGGCTAATGCCGCTTATCGCTGAAGTTACTCGAAATAACTCAAGTTTGTGTTTTTAGGGTTCCGTAGCCGAATGGCAAAAAACGGAACCCTTATAGATTCGCCATGTCTGTCTGTCTGTCTGTCTATCTGTCCGTCCGTATGTCACAGCCATTTTATTCCGAAACTAGTAGGACTACAGAATTGAAACTAGGTAAGTAGATGTGTTCTGTGAACCGCTTTCCGATTTTTATACAAAAAAAAAAATATAAATGTTTAAGGGCATCCCATACATGGAACTGAAACAAAAACAATTTTTCTTCAAACCTATACGTGTGGGGTGTCTATGGATAGGTCTTCAAAAATGACATTGAGGTTTCTAAAATCATTTTTTCTCAAAGTCAATCATTTGAAAGATAGGCGCGTCTAAAGTGGTAAAATGTGTGCCCTCCCCCCCCCTCTAACTTTTAAAGTAAGAGAGTGAAAAATCTAGAAAAAATATATTCTGTAGATCTCAATAAAAACTTTCAACGAAAATTGGTTTGAACGAGATACAGTCAGCAGTTTTTGAGATATAGCGACCGCAAATATAACTTTGTTTTTCATAAAAACTCTATGAAAAACAAAGTTAATTTTGTAGTTGCGAAAAATCATAGTTATAGAATACTTTACTGTGTTACGGAACCGTACGAGTGCGAGTCTGACTTGCACTTGGCCAGTTTTTTTTTCTTATTATTTTTATACCATACAGCCATAGTCTCAAAATGTTAATGATTGACTGATTTGTGCCGCGGTTTCAATCGCGCAGATCTCGATATGATGGAAATAGATGGGAAAATTATCCTATATAACTTTCTGTTGGTAAAATAATTGTCAAAATTAAATGAATACTAGTTTCAGACATTATAATAATTTAAGATCGTCTACTAAATGAAAAATAAACAACTTCAAATGCCGCGTTAGTGATTTTCAGTACTAAGTTTGAGTGCTACTAAATAAATAAAAAAACCCGTCGGTTAAAAATGCCGTAGTGCTACTAAACAAATAAAAAACTTCTGTTCAAATTTAATAACGAAGATATTTAGTTTTTTTACCGACTACAAAGAATTTGAAGGTTCTCAGTCCAATTGTTTTTTTTGTCAAACTTAGTACTGAATCTGTAAACATACTAATCAGATCTCGATGAAATTACAATAGATACAATAGAATCTTGGAAATGTTCCTTATCAATTAAAAAAATTATAATTCAAATCGGTTCACAATTGAGGGAGTAATCGCGTAACATACAAAAAAAAATTTAAAAAAATATAGACTAATTGAGAACCGTTAATTTAAGTCGGTTGAAAACAAAATCTATTTTAAAACAAAATCTTCTTCATCATCATGGCAGCAATAGCCCAATGGATAGGGTGTCGGACTGGCAATCGAGAGGTCGTGAGTTCGAATCCCACCTACACCCATTGCACTATTGACGTGAACCCACTCCAGACACAAGCATATTTAGTTTAGTTGGCGGGGTTAACAAGAATACTAGTAATGTGCAACACAAATTGCGAGTAATCTTTTAAAAAAAAAAAAAAAAAAAAAAAATCATCTAACAAAATAACAAAAACATACCAACTACCCCCGCATGGTGGTAGTACACTATCTAGTGTCCGCCTGGCCAGCTACCATCCTCAAGTTAGAAAATCTGTCGCCAAGCATCTAATGTGTTCCGGCAGCTATCCTTGAAAGACAGTTCCCATTCTAGGCCTAGCGTGCTTACCATCTTCGACCGCATCATCACTTACCAACAGGTAAGATAGTGGTCAAACGCTACCCTATAAATTATTTAAAAAAAAACAATAACTTCTTCTTTGGTTGAATAAAATAAAATTCTTTGTAAATGTACCACGACGCATAATTTAAGATAAGACAGTATTGATGAGGGCGTTACAAGAAAGGCCAGCGCTGGACATCGCTCATTGTTAAGATAAACTTGTATAATCGAAACCTTCGATATTAAAAAAGCTATTGAGTAATAGGAGATACATAGCTTGAAAAGCCATATTAAATTTAATAATTTAATATAATTAAATATAATTTATAGTATTATATTAAAATATAATTTATAGTACAAAACGAGAACACCGACTTCACATGCCGCGATAGTCACTATACCTAGTATAACTAACTATAACTAGTCATAATCATGTCATCGAGGTATCTGGGGCCTTATTCAGTATGACCAATGCGGTAACGCGTTCCTTAACGCGCCACGTCACGTTACAGAAAAATTGTATTCTGTATGCCACACGATAGGTAAATTATACAAAACGCGCGCGTTACACGTCCTCATATGTCAAGATATTTTGATAGCTTAAAACGCGCTCATAACCGTACCTTATCCCGTTTTAATTGGCATAGAGAATACCATAACGCGGAGATAACGTAACATGGCACGGTAAGACATTAAAATGGTCATACTGAATAAGGCCCCAGATTTGTTTATATTGCTTATCTCCATATCTCCGGAGATAATTATCAGATCTCGATAAAATTGAATGAATTATTATATTTTTAATGAATTATTTATTATATTTTTTCAAAACGGTTAAGCTTTGACGGAGTTCTGAGGTAACAGACATAAATAAAAACAGTCGAATTGAGAACCTCCTCCTTTTTTGTGAAGTCGGTTAAAAATTCCATAGTGCTACTAAATAAATAAAAAACTTCTGTTCAAATTTAAAAACACAGATATTTAGTTTTAGTACCGACTGCAAAGAATTTGGAGGTTCTCATTCCAATGGTATTTTTTTGTTTGTTACCTCAAAACTTCGTCATTTATCAAGTCCTGATAAGCTATGATACCTACCTTTATGAGATTCTTTTTATTTACGACTAAGCAAACATTTGACTACAATCTCACCTGCTGGTAAGTGATGATGTAGCCGAAGATGTAGCACGCTTGCTCAGTAAATACTTATTCACTCTCGATTTGAACATTGCCAGGTTATATTTTTGAGGAAACACAGTCGACGGCAAGGAATTCTGCGGCACAGTAAACGTACGGCTACACCGAAGCGTCTTGCGTGCGCGATCTAGGCGGCGATCAAGTAGCGCAGTAGTATTTGTATCGACTGGTTCACACCAAACGCGATCTACGGCGATCAGAAAAAGATTGAAAATCGGATCGCGAACGCGCACCCGGACGCAGGTCGCCGCGGTGTAGTCGTACCTAAATGCTCTGGGTTACCAGAATTGCGCGTCAGTGCACTGCACCCGTTATCCTGAGATACATTGATATTGAGTCTTGTACTCACTCACACTCTTATAACTCATTATTTAAATTGCAAAGTGGTCTTTTCATAATATGCATAACGAAAAGACTGTACTACATCATACTGAAGTCTTACCACTGGAAACTTGGGGATCGGTGCCATAATAAAATTATAAAGTACACTTAGGGCTAATTTCACCGGTTCCTGATAATGCGTTAGATAGTTATCTGACACAGACACCATGAGATGTCTGTGTCAGATAATTATCAGATTTTTGACAGCTTTTTGATCAGACATATTTTTTCATATTAGCGCCATCAGGAACTGGTGAAACAGGCACTTAATTTAAAAAGCGTTTAGGTTTAATTTGAGAAAGCCGCAGTAAAATCCGACTAAAAAAATCTCAGATCTACTGGTCATGCCATCGACGTCCGTGATGCGCATCTCACAAAAAATGCCACCAAAGCTCAGAGTCCTAGTACGAGTATTGAGTACAGTCGTGTCACAAATCACAGATAAAAAAGGGCCAGCACAGACAATCGACCCGACTCGCTTATTAAATCAACCGTCAACGGTATCGGCGATGACAACACAGAATTTCGCGCCAGAATAGGGTTGCCAGTTAAATAATTATATCTAGGTACGCCCTGAGGGTGAGAGGGAGAACCCGTGAATAATGAGTTATGGTATAATAATGAAAAGTATGCTATTCGAAGAATCATAATTATCATCAGTATCAGTCGGAATCAGTCCACTACTAGACATTGACCTCTCCGAAGACACATAACTGAGCCTGATCATCGGATCTTCTTTTCCAGTCACTGGCCACCACTTTGCGTAGGTCGTCGCTCCACCTGGCCACAGGCCATCTTACGATACTTTTTTTTAATATCTGATAAGCTAGCGTTTGACCACTATCTCGCCTGGTAAGCAATGATGTGGTCAAAGATGGTAAAAACGCTAGGGCTAGAATGGCCTGACTCTCAAGGGCTGTGTGCTGCCGGAACATCGTAAGGTGATGGCGGCAGATTTTCTTATTTGATGCTACTTTTTGGTAGCAAGTCAGGCAGAACATCGATATAATGCTGTGTATAATGTGACTACTAGTGGAATTACTACCACCTCAGGAATCAAACTCTACCAAATTAATGAAACGAGTTTACTTGAAATGTGGGAGGCAATTGCCACAAGTGCCACACATTACAAGCATGTGCCTTTTCTCTCGTATGTATTTAAGTTCTTGTTTGAAAGAAAAACTTATAAGCTTGTCCTTAAGTTTCTTGATGTTAAGCTTCTTTATAGCCTTTTTTTGATTCCACCTCGAAGGATGCCAACGGGACCCTTTGATATTTCAAATAAAATTACGTTAAAATATACGCACTAAAAAAAACTATGATCATGTGACAACCCTAGCCGGAAACAACATGGCGTCTAATCAAAAAGCTATTTGTCTCGGTTACTGATGAAATCAAATCGTCCGTTGGTTAGTTTGCGGTGGTCATCATTTCTCCACCAAGTGGTCTGTGAAATGACGCGGTTCAGACCTCGATGAACATACATTCATTGTGTATCTGTACTACCCAATTAATGATGACCTAATTATAATGTTGTTCTCTAAAAAACGGCATTGCGTGCTACATCGTCGACCGCATCGTCACTTAACATCAGGTGAGATAGTGGTCAAACGCTTGCATAAAAATCAGACATTAGCTTGATCATTAGCATGATCGAACAGACGGTTGATGATGATGACGAAGATTATGACCAAAAATGCTATATCACAGAATAAATAATAATACTACGAATGAGAAATTTGCCCTGCTGCTCTAAAATATCAATTAGGAGAAAAGCTTGAACTTCACTTTAACTACAGTTTTAAGCTCTTCTTTATGATTACTGTAAAGTTAAAAGTAATAAATCTAGTATAGTATAAATAAAGTAAGTTAGAAAATACGATGGAAAATTTCCCAAGGTTTCTTACGAAGTAACATTCTTGGCCAGTGATGTACTGCGATGTTCACAGCGTACAGTCGCTTGGCCAAGCTTGCGAACATTTTCATTCATACATACAGCATACTAAAAATGTCTATTAAGCATAGACATTTTTAATTTTACTTTATTAACAACGATCACTTTCTCCTTGAAGCAGCACTACTTTGTCAATTAATAAAAAAAGTTATGCGGTAAGAAGTGCAATTAATATCTCCACTACATTTTCAGAAAATTATTGTATATATATTTTTTTAATTTTATTTAGGTATTATATTTTATCATAGGTGTTTATTTTATTAATATTATATATTAATTTTATCATATTATACATTTATCATATTATTACGTGCGTATTAATTAGTCTATCTTAAGAACACGTCATCGTTTACCGCCAGCAAAGCTATTCACGATCATTCGAAAAATTCTGATTTGGAAACTGCCGCTCCTTCTAGTCGGATCTTTGCAATTCATAATGCAGAAATCGGAAACTTTTTATATTTCTATTCGACAAAATCAGTGATTTTAACCGGAATTGTTTCCGCGACCAAATAGCTCACGGAATAATCAATATTCAATGTACCATTACGCTTAAAAATTCGAATCTATTCGATTGAAATTAGAATAGCTATACAGGTGAACATCTATCTTATCTTATCCTATTACTGGAATAACAGTAAACTAACACCTAAGAGAAAAATTACCAACTTTCAACTCAGACGATCTTTAAAAAAACCCACCTTTGGTTTCGCAATGAAAGAAATTACCCTTTACCCAAACAATGGTCAATATATTACAAGTTAATATTAAGTTTGAACTGGGCTGACCTTTCGATGCAGCTTTTTTTCATTTATTGTGCTGTAAAAACGCGCCCGCGCAATTTATTAACACCTGCGGTGGTTCAACTGAAATATTTATTACTAACTATGCCCAGCTTTGCCTGCGTATTAAAATACCTACGTGTAAACGTATCCTATGTATTAATAAAGGTTATAAAGGTTATAAACATTATCTCCGTGGCAAACTTTTTGTGTGATTGACTATTATACATACATAAAATATAAACATTTTCACAATTCCAATAAAAAGAACATGACCAAATTGTTCATATAGGCAGGCAAAGGTCGGCGAAGAATATTGCAAAGTCCGGCATAAGATCAAAGACTCCAGAGCGAAAGTCTTGGACACGGCAATGCGTTTAAAATGGCTGACATTCCGACATCTGCGCATGTTACGGGTTTTTACTGCGTTTGTCAATTATTGTCAACTGTTGAATGATCACACATTTCATACGTTTTACTATACTTTGGGTTAGCTGTTCTTGAAATTAAACGAAAGAAAGTACTTGATTTATTGGTATTTTTTTAGCGTAGTAGCATTAATATAAGATTTTGTTTTGTTAGCGGTAGGACTTCTTCTGAGGGCCTAGAAAAAATCCAATTTATATTTACATTCACGCTAATACAAGTCCAAAATGTATTGGAACGACAACTTTGTTGCGGAATAATAAATGTAATTCCATACATTTTGAACTTGCGTTAGCGTGAATGGAAACAGAAATTGGATTTTGTCTAGGGGGGCTGGTCCGCTTTGGTGTCGTACCAAGAAATAGTATTCATTCAGTCACTTTGTTTACGGCTTGAAGGGAACATTTGAATACTACGATCAACAAAAATACAAGGTTATATGTTGTATGATATGAGAAACATAATCTATGTTAAGGTACGGCCACACCGCGGCGTCCTGCGATCTGCGGGCGCGATCTCAGTACTTTTCAATTGTTTTCTGATAGCGTTTGGTTTGAACCAGTCGGTACAAATACTACTGCGCTATCTGATCGCCGCCTAGAACGCGCACGCAGGACGCTGCGATGTGTCCCTACCTTTTGAGACATAACATCAAAAATGTTCTCATGGTAACAGACGCAGTGTAGTGACTAAAACTCTCTCAA